>CM056200.1:127554155-127575413 GCA_029692085.1 Gymnothorax javanicus | reverse complement strand
ATTCTGTTTATAACTCAGTGGGAAAAGAGACAAACATGAGTGAAATGTGGCCATATGACTGAATGAGAGTGAATTTGTTCCTATCTCCGTAAGGAAGCGAGCTAGAGCTCTGAAACTGTAAGCTATCATGACTTTCATGAAAACACGCTTCTTTGGGCTTTTATGCTCAGAACTCGAATCTGTGCGTGTATCTAGCTTGGGAAGTCATTCAGATCACTGTGCAATGCATATATGGCATCGATTGGTCCAATGTACATGTATGGCCATTTGCAAGTGAATATGAGCTTCTGAAGTGAAAATATGCACTTTTTTAAAAACTTTTTTTTTTTTTTCATTCTGCATGTCAAAACTTTTAATTCTGTGTATAACTCAGTGGGAAAGAGACAAACATGAGTGAAATGTGACTATATGACTGAATGAGATTGAATTTGTTCCTATCTCCGTAAGGAAGCGAGCTAGAGCTCTGAAACTGTCGCTATACGCACTTTCATGAAAACACGCTTCTTTGAGCTTTTAAGCTCAGAACTTGAATCTGTGTGTGTATCTAGCTTGGGAAGTCATTCAGATTACTGTGCAATGCATATATGGCATCGATTGGTCCAATGTACATGTATGGCCATTTGCAAGTGAATATGAGCTTCTGAAGTGAAAATATGCACTTTTTTAAAAACTTGTTTTTTTTTCATTCTGCATGTCAAAACTTTTAATTCTGTGTATAACTCAGTGGGAAAGAGACAAACATGAGTGAAATGTGACTATATGACTGAATGAGATTGAATTTGTTCCTATCTCCGTAAGGAAGCGAGCTAGAGCTCTGAAACTGTCGCTATACGCACTTTCATGAAAAAACGCTTCTTTGAGCTTTTAAGCTCAGAACTTGAATCTGTGCGTGTATCTAGCTTGGGAAGTCATTCAGATCACTGTGCAATGCATATATGGCATCGATTGGTCCAATGTACATGTATGGCCATTTGCAAGTGAATATGAGCTTCTGAAGTGAAAATATGCATTTTTTAAAAAATTTTTTTTTTTTTTCATGCATGTCAAAACTTTTAATTCTGTGTATAACTCAGTGGGAAAGAGACAAACATGAGTGAAATGTGACTATATGACTGAATGAGATTGAATTTGTTCCTATCTCCGTAAGGAAGCGAGCTAGAGCTCTGAAACTGTCGCTATACGCACTTTCATGAAAAAACACGCTTCTTTTTGAGCTTTTAAGCTCAGAACTTGAATCTGTGCGTGTATCTAGCTTGGGAAGTCATTCAGATCACTGTGCAATGCATATATGGCATCGATTGGTCCAATGTACATGTATGGCCATTTGCAAGTGAATATGAGCTTCTGAAGTGAAAATATGCACTTTTTTAAAAACTTTTTTTTTTTTTTTTGCATTCAAAACTTTTCAATTCTGTTATAACTCAGTGGATAGAGACAAGTGGGAAATGTGACAAAAATGAGATGAATTTTTTGTGACTATATGACTGAATGAGATGTGAATTTGTTCCTATCTCCGTGAGCTTTTTAAGCTCAGAGCTAGAGCTCTGAAACTGTCGCTATATCATTCACTTTCATGAAAAACACGCTTCTTTGAGCTTTTAAGCTCAGAACTTGAATCTGTTTTTGTATCTAGCTTGGGAAGTCATTCAGATCACTGTGCAATGCATATATGGCATCGAATTGGTCCAATGTGCATGTGAATTTGGCCATTTTGAGCTCTGAAACTGTCGCTATGAAGTGAAAAATGCTTTTTTTTTAAAGGCCTGTGCGTGTATTTGGGAAGTCATTCAGATTGTCAAAATATTCATTCTGTCCAAGTACAAATGGCCATTTCAAGTGAATACTTTTTGAAAATATGCACTTTTTTTTTTTTTTTTTTCATTCTGCATGTCAAAACTTTTAATTCTGTGTATAACTCCTGGGAAAGAGACAAACATGAGTGAAATGTGACTATATGACTGAATGAGATTGAATTTGTTCCTATCTATAAGGACTGAATAGAGCTCTGAAACTGTTGAAACTTTTTCATGAAAACACGCTTTTGAGCTTTTAAGCTCAGAAACTCGTGAATCTTGGGAAGTCATTCAGATCACTGTGCAATGCATTCATGGCATCGATTGGTCCAATGTACATGTATGGCCATTGGCAAGTGAATATGAACTTCAATGTGAAAATATGCACTTTTAAAACTTGAATTTTTTTTTTCATTCTGCATGTGCAAATTTTAAAAATTTTGTTTATAACTCAGTGGGAAAGAGACAAACATGAGTGAAATGTTTCATTGAATGAGAGTGAATTTATAACGTAAGGAAGGGAAGAGCTCTGAAACTGTCGCTTTTCATGAAAACACGCTTTTTTTTTTTTAAGCTATGAACTGAATGAGTATTAATTTGGGAAGTCATTCAGATCACTGTGCAATGCATATATGGCATCGATTGGTCCAATGTACATGTATGGCCATTTGCAAGTGAATATGAGCTGAAGTGAAAATATGCACTTTTTAAATGAATTTGTTCCTATCTCCGTAAGGAAGCGAGCTAGAGCTCTGAAACTGTCGCTATACGCACTTTCATGAAAAACACGCTTCTTTGAGCTTTTAAGCTCAGAACTTGAATCTGTGCGTGTATCTAGCTTGGGAAGTCATTCAGATCACTGTGCAAGCATATATGGCATCGATTGGTCCAATGTACATGTATGGCCATTTGCAAGTGAATATGAGCTTCTGAAGTGAAAATATGCACTTTTTTAAAAACTTGTTTTTTTTTTTTTTTTTTTGTCAAAACTTTTAATTCTGTGTATAACTCAGTGGGAAAGAGACAAACATGAGTGAAATGTGACTATATGACTGAATGAGATTGAATTTGTTCCTATCTCCGTAAGGAAGCGAGCTAGAGCTCTGAAACTGTCGCTATACGCACTTTCATGAAAACACGCTTCTTTTGAGCTTTTAAGCTCAGAACTTGAATCTGTGCGTGTATCTAGCTTGGGAAGTCATTCAGATCACTGTGCAATGCATATATGGCATCGATTGGTCCAATGTACATGTATGGCCATTTGCAAGTGAATATGAGCTTCTGAAGTGAAAAAATATGCACTTTTTTTAAAAACTTGTTTTTTTTTTCATTCTGCATGTCAAAACTTTTAATTCTGTGTATAACTCAGTGGGAAAAGACAAACATGAGAAAAATGTGACCATATGACTGAATGAGATTGAATTTGTTCCTATCTCCGTAAGGAAGCGAGCTAGAGCTCTGAAACTGTCGCTATACGCACTTTCATGAAAACACGCTTCTTTGAGCTTTTAAGCTCAGAACTTGAATCTGTGCGTGTATCTAGCTTGGGAAGTCATTCAGATCACTGTGCAATGCATATATGGCATCGATTGGTCCAATGTACATGTATGGCCATTTGCAAGTGAATATGAGCTTCTGAAGTGAAAATATGCACTTTTTTTAAAAAACTTGTTTTTTTTTTTTCATTCTGCATGTCAAAACTTTTAATTCTGTGTATAACTCAGTGGGAAAAAGACAAACATGAGTGAAATGTGACTATATGACTGAATGAGATTGAATTTGTTCCTATCTCCGTAAGGAAGCGAGCTAGAGCTCTGAAACTGTCGCTATACGCACTTTCATGAAAAAACACGCTTCTTTGAGCTTTTAAGCTCAGAACTTGAATCTGTGCGTGTATCTAGCTTGGGAAGTCATTCAGATCACTGTGCAATGCATATATGGCATCGATTGGTCCAATGTACATGTATGGCCATTTGCAAGTGAATATGAGCTTCTGAAGTGAAAATATGCACTTTTTTAAAAACTTTTTTTTTTTTTCATTCTGCATGTCAAAACTTTTAATTCTGTGTATAACTCAGTGGGAAAGAGACAAACATGAGTGAAATGTGACTATATGACTGAATGAGATTGAATTTGTTCCTATCTCCGTAAGGAAGCGAGCTAGAGCTCTGAAACTGTCGCTATACGCACTTTCATGAAAAAACACGCTTCTTTGAGCTTTTAAGCTCAGAACTTGAATCTGTGCGTGTATCTAGCTTGGGAAGTCATTCAGATCACTGTGCAATGCATATATGGCATCGATTGGTCCAATGTACATGTATGGCCATTTGCAAGTGAATATGAGCTTCTGAAGTGAAAATATGCACTTTTTTAAAAACTTTGTTTTTTTTTTCATTCTGCATGTCAAAACTTTTAATTCTGTGTATAACTAAGTGGGAAAGAGACAAACATGAGTGAAATGTGACTATATGACTGAATGAGATTGAATTTGTTCCTATCTCCGTAAGGAAGCGAGCTAGAGCTCTGAAACTGTCGCTATACGCACTTTCATGAAAACACGCTTCTTTGAGCTTTTAAGCTCAGAACTTGAATCTGTGCGTGTATCTAGCTTGGGAAGTCATTCAGATCACTGTGCAATGCATATATGGCATCGATTGGTCCAATGTACACATATGGCATTTGCAAGTGAATATGAGCTTCTGAAGTGAAAATATGCACTTTTTTAAAAAACTTTTTTTTTTTTTTTCATTCTGCATGTCAAAACTTTTAATTCTGTGTATAACTCAGTGGGAAAGAGACAAACATGAGTGAAATGTGACTATATGACTGAATGAGATTGAATTTGTTCCTATCTCCGTAAGGAAGCGAGCTAGAGCTCTGAAACTGTCGCTATACGCACTTTCATGAAAACACGCTTTTTTTGAGCTTTTAAGCTCAGAACTTGAATCTGTGCGTGTATCTAGCTTGGGAAGTCATTCAGATCACTGTGCAATGCATATATGGCATCGATTGGTCCAATGTACATGTATGGCCATTTGCAAGTGAATATGAGCTTCTGAAGTGAAAATATGCACTTTTTTAAAAACTTGTTTTTTTTTCATTCTGCATGTCAAAACTTTTAATTCTGTGTATAACTCAGTGGGAAAGAGACAAACATGAGTGAAATGTGACTATATGACTGAATGAGATTGAATTTGTTCCTATCTCCGTAAGGAAGCGAGCTAGAGCTCTGAAACTGTCGCTATACGCACTTTCATGAAAACACGCTTCTTTTGAGCTTTTAAGCTCAGAACTTGAATCTGTGCGTGTATCTAGCTTGGGAAGTCATTCAGATCACTGTGCAATGCATATATGGCATCGATTGGTCCAATGTACATGTATGGCCATTTGCAAGTGAATATGAGCTTCTGAAGTGAAAATATGCACTTTTTTTAAAAACTTTTTTTTTTTTTTTCATTCTGCATGTCAAAACTTTTAATTCTGTGTATAACTCAGTGGGAAAGAGACAAACATGAGTGAAATGTGACTATATGACTGAATGAGATTGAATTTGTTCCTATCTCCGTAAGGAAGCGAGCTAGAGCTCTGAAGCTCTGAAACTCTATATACGCACTTTCATGAAAACACGCTTCTTTGAGCTTTTAAGCTCAGAACTTGAATCTGTGCGTGTATCTAGCTTGGGAAGTCATTCAGATCACTGTGCAATGCATATATGGCATCGATTGGTCCAATGTACATGTATGGCCATTTGCAAGTGAATATGAGCTTCTGAAGTGAAAATATGCACTTTTTTAAAAACTTGTTTTTTTTTTCATTCTGCATGTCAAAACTTTTAATTCTGTGTATAACTCAGTGGGAAAGAGACAAACATGAGTGAAATGTGACTATATGACTGAATGAGATTGAATTTGTTCCTATCTCCGTAAGGAAGCGAGCTAGAGCTCTGAAACTGTCGCTATATACGCACTTTCATGAAAAAACACGCTTCTTTGAGCTTTTAAGCTCAGAACTTGAAATCTGTGTATCTAGCTTGGGAAGTCATTCAGATCACTGTGCAATGCATATATGGCATCGATTGGTCCAATGTACATGTATGGCCATTTGCAAGTGAATATGAGCTTCTGAAGTGAAAATATGCACTTTTTTAAAAACTTTTTTTTTTTTCATTCTGCATGTCAAAACTTTTAATTCTGTGTATAACTCAGTGGGAAAGAGACAAACACTGAGTGAAATGTGACTATATGACTGAATGAGATTGAATTTGTTCCTATCTCCGTAAGGAAGCGAGCTAGAGCTCTGAAACTGTCGCTATACGCACTTTTCATGAAAACACGCTTCTTTTGAGCTTTTAAGCTCAGAACTTGAATCTGTGCGTGTATCTAGCTTGGGAAGTCATTTCAGATCACTGTGCAATGCATATATGGCATCGATTGGTCCAATGTACATGTATGGCCATTTGCAAGTGAATATGAGCTTCTGAAGTGAAAATATGCACTTTTTTAAAAACTTTTTTTTTTTTTTCATTCTGCATGTCAAAACTTTTAATTCTGTGTATAACTCAGTGGGAAAAAGACAAAACATGAGTGAAATGTGACTATATGACTGAATGAGATTGAATTTGTTCCTATCTCCGTAAGGAATAGCTAGAGCTCTGAAATGACTTTCATGAAAACACGCTTCTTTTGAGCTTTTAAGCTCAGAACTTGAATCTGTGCGTGTATCTAGCTTGGGAAGTCATTCAGATCACTGTGCAATGCATATATGGCATCGATTGGTCCAATGTACATGTATGGCCATTTGCAAGTGAATATGAGCTTCTGAAGTGAAAATAACACTTTTTTAAAAACTTTTTTTTTTTTCATTCTGCATGTCAAAACTTTTAATTCTGTGTATAACTCAGTGGGAAAGAGACAAACATGAGTGAAAATGACATATATGACTGAATGAGATTGAATTTGTTCCTATCTCCGTAAGGAAGCGAGCTAGAGAGCTCTGAAACTGTCGCTATACGCACTTTCATGAAAAACACGCTTCTTTGAGCTTTTAAGCTCAGAACTTGAATCTGTGCGTGTATCTAGCTTGGGAAGTCATTCAGATCACTGTGCAATGCATATATGGCATCGATTGGTCCAATGTACATGTATGGCCATTTGCAAGTGAATATGAGCTTCTGAAGTGAAAATATGCACTTTTTTAAAAACTTTTTTTTTTTTTCATTCTGCATGTCAAAACTTTTAATTCTGTGTATAACTCAGTGGGAAAGAGACAAACATGAGTGAAATGTGACTATATGACTGAATGAGATTGAATTTGTTCCTATCTCCGTAAGGAAGCGAGCTAGAGCTCTGAAACTGTCGCTATACGCACTTTCATGAAAACACGCTTCTTTGAGCTTTTAAGCTCAGAACTTGAATCTGTGCGTGTATCTAGCTTGGGAAGTCATTCAGATCACTGTGCAATGCATATAGCATCGATTGGTCCAATGTACATGTATGGCCATTTGCAAGTGAATATGAGCTTCTGAAGTGAAAATATGCACTTTTTAAAAAACTTTTTTTTTTCATTCTGCATGTCAAAACTTTTAATTCTGTGTATAACTCAGTGGGAAAGAGAAAAATGAGTGAAATGTGACTATATGACTGAATGAGATTGAATTTGTTCCTATCTCCGTAAGGAAAGCGAGCTAGAGCTCTGAAACTGTCGCTATACGCACTTTCATTTCAAAAAAACACGCTTTTGAGCTTTTAAGCTCAGAACTTGAATCTGTGCGTGTATCTAGCTTGGGAAGTCATTCAGATCACTGTGCAATGCATATATGGCATCGATTGGTCCAATGTACATGTATGGCCATTTGCAAGTGAATATGAGCTTCTGAAGTGAAAATATGCACTTTTTAAAAACTTTTTTTTTTTTCATTCTGAAAAAACTTTTAATTCTGTGTATAACTCAGTGGGAAAGAGACAAACATGAGTGAAATGTGACTATATGACTGAATGAGATTGAATTTGTTCCTGAATGAGATTGAATTTGTTCTGAAACTATCTCCGTTTCATGATAAAACGAAGCTTAGAGCTCAGAACTTGAACTGTCGTGTATCTAGCTTGGGAAGTCATTCAGATGAAAATATATGGCATCGATTGGTCCAATGACTTTTGAATCAGAACTTGAATATGTGCTTCTATCTAGCTTTTGGGAAGTCATTTTTTTTCACTCATGCAATGCATATATTTTAATTCGATTGGTTCAATGAAATGACAAACCATTTGCAAGTGAATATGAGCTGAATGAACTTGAAAATATGCACTTTTTTAAAAAACTTTTTTTTTTTTCATTCTGCATGTCAAAACTTTGCAATTTTGTATAACTCATGGGGATTTGACAAACATGTATCTGATGTGTGGCCATATGACTGCAAATATAGAATTGAATACATGTATGGCCATTTGCAAGTGAATATGAGAAGTGAAAATATGCACTTTTTTTTTTAAAAAACTTTTTGTTTTTTTTTCATTCTGCATGAAAAAACTTTTAATTCTTTGTATAACTTTTGGGAAAGAGACAAACATGAGTGAAAGTGAAATGTGAACTGAATGAGATTGAATTTGTTCCTATCTGCGAGCTAGAGCTCTGAAAAAGCTATCATTCAGACTTTCATGAAAACACGCTTCTTTGAGCTTTTAAGCTCAGAACTTGAATCTGTGCGTGTATCTAGCTTGGGAAGTCATTCAGATCACTGTGCAATGCATATATGGCATCGATTGGTCCAATGTACATGTATGGCCATTTGCAAGTGAATATGAGCTTCTGAAGTGAAAATATGCACTTTTTAAAAAACTTTTTTTTTTTTTTTCATTCTGCATGTCAAAACTTTTAATTCTGTGTATAACTCAGTGGGAAAGAGACAAACATGAGTGAAATGTGACTATATGACTGAATGAGATTGAATTTGTTCCTATCTCCAGAAGGAAGCGAGCTAGAGCTCTGAAACTGTCGCTATACGCACTTTCATGAAAACACGCTTCTTTGAGCTTTTAAGCTCAGAACTTGAATCTGTGCGTGTATCTAGCTTGGGAAGTCATTCAGATCACTGTGCAATGCATATATGGCATCGATTGGTCCAATGTACATGTATGGCCATTTGCAAGTGAATATGAGCTTCTGAAGTGAAAATATGCACTTTTAAAAACTTTTTTTTTTTTTCATTCTGCATGTCAAAACTTTTCATTTCTGTGTATAACTCAGTGGGAAAGAGACAAACATGAGTGAAATGTGACTATATGACTGAATGAGATTGAATTTGTTCCTATATCTCCGTAAGGAAGCGAGCTAGAGCTCTGAAACTGTCGCTATACGCACTTTCATGAAAAAACACGCTTCTTTGAGCTTTTAAGCTCAGAACTTGAATCTGTGCGTGTATCTAGCTTGGGAAGTCATTCAGATCACTGTGCAATGCATATATGGCATCGATTGGTCCAATGTACATGTATGGCCATTTGCAAGTGAATATGAGCTTCTGAAGTGAAAATATGCACTTTTTAAAAACTTTTTTTTTTTTTTTTTCATTCTGCATGTCAAAACTTTTAATTCTGTGTATAACTCAGTGGGAAAGAGACAAACATGAGTGAAATGTGACTATATGACTGAATGAGATTGAATTTGTTCCTATCTCCGTAAGGAAGCGAGCTAGAGCTCTGAAACTGTCGCTATACGCACTTTCATGAAAACACGCTTCTTTGAGCTTTTAAGCTCAGAACTTGAATCTGTGCGTGTATCTAGCTTGGGAAGTCATTCAGATCACTGTGCAATGCATATATGGCATCGATTGGTCCAATGTACATGTATGGCCATTTGCAAGTGAATATGAGCTTCTGAAGTGAAAATATGCACTTTTTTAAAAACTTTTTTTTTTTTTCATTCTGCATGTCAAAACTTTTAATTCTGTGTATAACTCAGTGGGAAAGAGACAAACATGAGTGAAATGTGACTATATGACTGAATGAGATTGAATTTGTTCCTATCTCCGTAAGGAAGCGAGCTAGAGCTCTGAAACTGTCGCTATATACGCACTTTCATGAAAACACGCTTCTTTGAGCTTTTAAGCTCAGAACTTGAATCTGTGCGTGTATCTAGCTTGGGAAGTCATTCAGATCACTGTGCAATGCATATATGGCATCGATTGGTCCAATGTACATGTATGGCCATTTGCAAGTGAATATGAGCTTCTGAAGTGAAAATATGCACTTTTTTAAAAAACTTTTTTTTTTTCATTCTGCATGTCAAAACTTTTAATTCTGTGTATAACTCAGTGGGAAAGGAGAGACAAACATGAGTGAAATGTGACTATATGACTGAATGAGATTGAATTTGTTCCTATCTCCGTAAGGAAGCGAGCTAGAGCTCTGAAACTGTGGCTATACGCACTTTCATGAAAACACGCTTCTTTGAGCTTTTAAGCTCAGAACTTGAATCTGTGCGTGTATCTAGCTTGGGAAGTCATTCAGATCACTGTGCAATGCATATATGGCATCGATTGGTCCAATGTACATGTATGGCCATTTGCAAGTGAATATGAGCTTCTGAAGTGAAAATATGCACTTTTTTAAAAACTTTTTTTTTTTTTCATTCTGCATGTCAAAACTTTTCATTCTGTGTATAACTCAGTGGGAAAGAGACAAACATGAGTGAAATGTGGCCATATGACTGAATGAGAGTGAATTTGTTCCTATCTCCGTAAGGAAGCGAGCTAGAGCTCTGAAACTGTCGCTATACGCACTTTCATGAAAACACGCTTCTTTGAGCTTTTAAGCTCAGAACTTGAATCTGTGTGCGTGTATCTAGCTTGGGAAGTCATTCAGATCACTGTGCAATGCATATATGGCATCGATTGGTCCAATGTACATGTATGGCCATTTGCAAGTGAATATGAGCTTCTGAAGTGAAAAAATATGCACTTTTTTAAAAACTTTTTTTTTTTTCATTCTGCATGTCAAAACTTTTAATTCTGTGTATAACTCAGTGGGAAAGAGACAAACATGAGTGAAATGTGACTATATGACTGAATGAGATTGAATTTGTTCCTATCTCCGTAAGGAAGCGAGCTAGAGCTCTGAAACTGTCGCTATACGCACTTTCATGAAAACACGCTTCTTTGAGCTTTTAAGCTCAGAACTTGAATCTGTGCGTGTATCTAGCTTGGGAAGTCATTCAGATCACTGTGCAATGCATATATGGCATCGATTGGTCCAATGTACATGTATGGCCATTTGCAAGTGAATATGAGCTTCTGAAGTGAAAATATGCACTTTTTTAAAAACTTTTTTTTTTTCATCTGCATGTCAAAACTTTTAATTCTGTGTATAACTCAGTGGGAAAGAGACAAACATGAGTGAAATGTGACTATATGACTGAATGAGATTGAATTTGTTCCTATCTCCGTAAGGAAGCGAGCTAGAGCTCTGAAACTGTCGCTATACGCACTTTCATGAAAAACACGCTTCTTTGAGCTTTTAAGCTCAGAACTTGAATCTGTGCGTGTATCTAGCTTGGGAAGTCATTCAGATCACTGTGCAATGCATATATGGCATCGATTGGTCCAATGTACATGTATGGCCATTTGCAAGTGAATATGAGCTTCTGAAGTGAAAATATGCACTTTTTTAAAAACTTGTTTTTTTTTTTCATTCTGCATGTCAAAACTTTTAATTCTGTGTATAACTCAGTGGGAAAGAGACAAACATGAGTGAAATGTGACTATATGACTGAATGAGATTGAATTTGTTCCTATCTCCGTAAGGAAGCGAGCTAGAGCTCTGAAACTGTCGCTATACGCACTTTCATGAAAAAACACGCTTCTTTGAGCTTTTAAGCTCAGAACTTGAATCTGTGCGTGTATCTAGCTTGGGAAGTCATTCAGATCACTGTGCAATGCATATATGGCATCGATTGGTCCAATGTACATGTATGGCCATTTGCAAGTGAATATGAGCTTCTGAAGTGAAAATATGCACTTTTTAAAAACTTTTTTTTTTTTTCATTCTGCATGTCAAAACTTTTAATTCTGTGTATAACTCAGTGGGAAAGAGACAAACATGAGTGAAATGTGACTATATGACTGAATGAGATTGAATTTGTTCCTATCTCCGTAAGGAAGCGAGCTAGAGCTCTGAAACTGTCGCTATACGCACTTTCATGAAAAACACGCTTCTTTGAGCTTTTAAGCTCAGAACTTGAATCTGTGCGTGTATCTAGCTTGGGAAGTCATTCAGATCACTGTGCAATGCATATATGGCATCGATTGGTCCAATGTACATGTATGGCCATTTGCAAGTGAATATGAGCTTCTCTGAAGTGAAAATATGCACTTTTTAAAAAAAACTTTTTTTTTTTTCATTCTGCATGTCAAAACTTTTAATTCTGTGTATAACTCAGTGGGAAAGAGACAAACATGAGTGAAATGTGACTATATGACTGAATGAGATTGAATTTGTTCCTATCTCCGTAAGGAAGCGAGCTAGAGCTCTGAAACTGTCGCTATATACGCACTTTCATGAAAAACACGCTTCTTTGAGCTTTTAAGCTCAGAACTTGAATCTGTGCGTGTATCTAGCTTGGGAAGTCATTCAGATCACTGTGCAATGCATATATGGCATCGATTGGTCCAATGTACATGTATGGCCATTTGCAAGTGAATATGAGCTTCTGAAGTGAAAATATGCACTTTTTTAAAAACTTGTTTTTTTTTTCATTCTGCATGTCAAAACTTTTAATTCTGTGTATAACTCAGTGGGAAAGAGACAAACATGAGTGAAATGTGACTATATGACTGAATGAGATTGAATTTGTTCCTATCTCCGTAAGGAAGCGAGCTAGAGCTCTGAAACTGTCGCTATATACGCACTTTCATGAAAAACACGCTTCTTTGAGCTTTTAAGCTCAGAACTTGAATCTGTGCGTGTATCTAGCTTGGGAAGTCATTCAGATCACTGTGCAATGCATATATGGCATCGATTGGTCCAATGTACATGTATGGCCATTTGCAAGTGAATATGAGCTTCTGAAGTGAAAATATGCACTTTTTTAAAAAACTTTTTTTTTTTCATTCTGCATGTCAAAACTTTTAATTCTGTGTATAACTCAGTGGGAAAGAGACAAACATGAGTGAAATGTGACTATATGACTGAATGAGATTGAATTTGTTCCTATCTCCGTAAGGAAGCGAGCTAGAGCTCTGAAACTGTCGCTATACGCACTTTCATGAAAACACGCTTCTTTGAGCTTTTAAGCTCAGAACTTGAATCTGTGCGTGTATCTAGCTTGGGAAGTCATTCAGATCACTGTGCAATGCATATATGGCATCGATTGGTCCAATGTACATGTATGGCCATTTGCAAGTGAATATGAGCTTCTGAAGTGAAAATATGCACTTTTTAAAAACTTTTTTTTTTTTTTTCATTCTGCATGTCAAAACTTTTAATTCTGTGTATAACTCAGTGGGAAAGAGACAAACATGAGTGAAATGTGACTATATGACTGAATGAGATTGAATTTGTTCCTATCTCCGTAAGGAAGCGAGCTAGAGCTCTGAAACTGTCGCTATACGCACTTTCATGAAAACACGCTTCTTTGAGCTTTTAAGCTCAGAACTTGAATCTGTGCGTGTATCTAGCTTGGGAAGTCATTCAGATCACTGTGCAATGCATATATGGCATCGATTGGTCCAATGTACATGTATGGCCATTTGCAAGTGAATATGAGCTTCTGAAGTGAAAATATGCACTTTTTTAAAAACTTTTTTTTTTTTCATTCTGCATGTCAAAACTTTTAATTCTGTGTATAACTCAGTGGGAAAGAGACAAACATGAGTGAAATGTGACTATATGACTGAATGAGATTGAATTTGTTCCTATCTCCGTAAGGAAGCGAGCTAGAGCTCTGAAACTGTCGCTATACGCACTTTCATGAAAAACACGCTTCTTTGAGCTTTTAAGCTCAGAACTTGAATCTGTGCGTGTATCTAGCTTGGGAAGTCATTCAGATCACTGTGCAATGCATATATGGCATCGATTGGTCCAATGTACATGTATGGCCATTTGCAAGTGAATATGAGCTTCTGAAGTGAAAATATGCACTTTTTTAAAAACTTTTTTTTTTCATTCTGCATGTCAAAACTTTTAATTCTGTGTATAACTCAGTGGGAAAGAGACAAACATGAGTGAAATGTGACTATATGACTGAATGAGATTGAATTTGTTCCTATCTCCGTAAGGAAGCGAGCTAGAGCTCTGAAACTGTCGCTATACGCACTTTCATGAAAACACGCTTCTTTGAGCTTTTAAGCTCAGAACTTGAATCTGTGCGTGTATCTAGCTTGGGAAGTCATTCAGATCACTGTGCAATGCATATATGGCATCGATTGGTCCAATGTACATGTATGGCCATTTGCAAGTGAATATGAGCTTCTGAAGTGAAAATATGCACTTTTTTAAAAAACTTTTTTTTTTTTTTTCATTCTGCATGTCAAAACTTTTAATTCTGTGTATAACTCAGTGGGAAAGAGACAAACATGAGTGAAATGTGACTATATGACTGAATGAGATTGAATTTGTTCCTATCTCCGTAAGGAAGCGAGCTAGAGCTCTGAAACTGTCGCTATACGCACTTTCATGAAAACACGCTTCTTTGAGCTTTTAAGCTCAGAACTTGAATCTGTGCGTGTATCTAGCTTGGGAAGTCATTCAGATCACTGTGCAATGCATATATGGCATCGATTGGTCCAATGTACATGTATGGCCATTTGCAAGTGAATATGAGCTTCTGAAGTGAAAATATGCACTTTTTTAAAAACTTGTTTTTTTTTTTCATTCTGCATGTCAAAACTTTTAATTCTGTGTATAACTCAGTGGAAAAAGACAAACATGAGTGAAATGTGACTATATGACTGAATGAGATTGAATTTGTTCCTATCTCCGTAAGGAAGCGAGCTAGAGCTCTGAAACTGTCGCTATACGCACTTTCATGAAAACACGCTTCTTTGAGCTTTTAAGCTCAGAACTTGAATCTGTGCGTGTATCTAGCTTGGGAAGTCATTCAGATCACTGTGCAATGCATATATGGCATCGATTGGTCCAATGTACATGTATGGCCATTTGCAAGTGAATATGAGCTTCTGAAGTGAAAAAATATGCTTTTTTAAAAACTTTTTTTTTTTTTTTCATTCTGCATGTCAAAACTTTTAATTCTGTGTATAACTCAGTGGGAAAGAGACAAACATGAGTGAAATGTGACTATATGACTGAATGAGATTGAATTTGTTCCTATCTCCGTAAGGAAGCGAGCTAGAGCTCTGAAACTGTCGCTATACGCACTTTCATGAAAACACGCTTCTTTGAGCTTTTAAGCTCAGAACTTGAATCTGTGCGTGTATCTAGCTTGGGAAGTCATTCAGATCACTGTGCAATGCATATATGGCATCGATTGGTCCAATGTACATGTATGGCCATTTGCAAGTGAATATGAGCTTCTGAAGTGAAAATATGCACTTTTTTTAAAAACTTTTTTTTTTTTTTCATTCTGCATGTCAAAACTTTTAATTCTGTGTATAACTCAGTGGGAAAGAGACAAACATGAGTGAAATGTGACTATATGACTGAATGAGATTGAATTTGTTCCTATCTCCGTAAGGAAGCGAGCTAGAGCTCTGAAACTGTCGCTATACGCACTTTCATGAAAAACACGCTTCTTTGAGCTTTTAAGCTCAGAACTTGAATCTGTGCGTGTATCTAGCTTGGGAAGTCATTCAGATCACTGTGCAATGCATATATGGCATCGATTGGTCCAATGTACATGTATGGCCATTTGCAAGTGAATATGAGCTTCTGAAGTGAAAATATGCACTTTTTTAAAAACTTGTTTTTTTTTCATTCTGCATGTCAAAACTTTTAATTCTGTGTATAACTCAGTGGGAAAGAGACAAACATGAGTGAAATGTGACTATATGACTGAATGAGATTGAATTTGTTCCTATCTCCGTAAGGAAGCGAGCTAGAGCTCTGAAACTGTCGCTATACGCACTTTCATGAAAACACGCTTCTTTGAGCTTTTAAGCTCAGAACTTGAATCTGTGCGTGTATCTAGCTTGGGAAGTCATTCAGATCACTGTGCAATGCATATATGGCATCGATTGGTCCAATGTACATGTATGGCCATTTGCAAGTGAATATGAGCTTCTGAAGTGAAAATATGCACTTTTTTAAAAACTTTTTTTTTTTTCATTCTGCATGTCAAAACTTTTCATTCTGTGTATAACTCAGTGGGAAAGAGACAAACATGAGTGAAATGTGACTATATGACTGAATGAGATTGAATTTGTTCCTATCTCCGTAAGGAAGCGAGCTAGAGCTCTGAAACTGTCGCTATACGCACTTTCATGAAAACACGCTTCTTTGAGCTTTTAAGCTCAGAACTTGAATCTGTGCGTGTATCTAGCTTGGGAAGTCATTCAGATCACTGTGCAATGCATATATGGCATCGATTGGTCCAATGTACATGTATGGCCATTTGCAAGTGAATATGAGCTTCTGAAGTGAAAATATGCACTTTTTTAAAAACTTTTTTTTTTTTTTTCATTCTGCATGTCAAAACTTTTTAATTCTGTGTATAACTCAGTGGGAAAGAGACAAACATGAGTGAAATGTGACTATATGACTGAATGAGATTGAATTTGTTCCTATCTCCGTAAGGAAGGAAGCGAGCTAGAGCTCTGAAACTGTCGCTATATACGCACTTTCATGAAAACACGCTTCTTTGAGCTTTTAAGCTCAGAACTTGAATCTCTGTGTGTATCTAGCTTGGGAAGTCATTCAGATCACTGTGCAATGCATATATGGCATCGATTGGTCCAATGTACATGTATGGCCATTTGCAAGTGAATATGAGCTTCTGAAGTGAAAATATGCACTTTTTTAAAAACTTTTTTTTTTTTTTTTTCATTCTGCATGTCAAAACTTTTAATTCTGTGTATAACTCAGTGGGAAAGAGACAAACATGAGTGAAATGTGACTATATGACTGAATGAGATTGAATTTGTTCCTATCTCCGTAAGGAAGCGAGCTAGAGCTCTGAAACTGTCGCTATACGCACTTTCATGAAAAACACGCTTCTTTGAGCTTTTAAGCTCAGAACTTGAATCTGTGCGTGTATCTAGCTTGGGAAGTCATTCAGATCACTGTGCAATGCATATATGGCATCGATTGGTCCAATGTACATGTATGGCCATTTGCAAGTGAATATGAGCTTCTGAAGTGAAAATATGCACTTTTTAAAAACTTTTTTTTTTTTCATTCTGCATGTCAAAACTTTTAATTCTGTGTATAACTAAGTGGGAAAGTGACAAACATGAGTGAAATGTGACTATATGACTGAATGAGAGATTGAATTTGTTCCTATCTCCGTAAGGAAAGCGAGCTAGAGCTCTGAAACTGTCGCTATACGCACTTCATGAAAAACACGCTTTTTGAGCTTTTAAGCTCAGAACTTGAATCTGTGCGTGTATCTAGCTTGGGAAGTCATTCAGATCACTGTGCAATGCATATATGGCATCGATTGGTCCAATGTACATGTATGGCCATTTGCAAGTGAATATGAGCTTCTGAAGTGAAAATATGCACTTTTTAAAAAACTTTTTTTTTTTTTCATTCTGCATGTCAAAACTTTTAATTCTGTGTATAACTCAGTGGGAAAGAGACAAACATGAGTGAAATGTGACTATATGACTGAATGAGATTGAATTTGTTCCTATCTCCGTAAGGAAGCGAGCTAGAGCTCTGAAACTGTCGCTATACGCACTTTCATGAAAACACGCTTCTTTGAGCTTTTAAGCTCAGAACTTGAATCTGTGCGTGTATCTAGCTTGGGAAGTCATTCAGATCACTGTGCAATGCATATATGGCATCGATTGGTCCAATGTACATGTATGGCCATTTGCAAGTGAATATGAGCTTCTGAAGTGAAAATATGCACTTTTTTAAAAACTTGTTTTTTTTCATTCTGCATGTCAAAACTTTTAATTCTGTGTATAACTCAGTGGGAAAGAGACAAACATGAGTGAAATGTGACTATATGACTGAATGAGATTGAATTTGTTCCTATCTCCGTAAGGAAGCGAGCTAGAGCTCTGAAACTGTCGCTATACGCACTTTCATGAAAAACGCTTCTTTGAGCTTTTAAGCTCAGAACTTGAATCTGTGCGTGTATCTAGCTTGGGAAGTCATTCAGATCTCTGTGCAATGCATATATGGCATCGATTGGTCCAATGTACATGTATGGACATTGGCAAGTGAATATGAGCTTCTGAAGTGAAAATATGCACTTTTTAAAAACTTGTTTTTTTTTTCATTCTGATTGTCAAAACTTTTAATTCTGTGTATAACTAAGTAGGAAAGTGACAAACATGAGTGAAATGTGGACATATGACTGAATGAGAGTGAATTTGTTCCTATCTCCGTAAGGAAGCGAGCTAGAGCTCTGAAACTGTCGCTATACGCACTTTCATGAAAACACGCTTCTTTGAGCTTTTAAGCTCAGAACTTGAATCTGTGCCTGTATCTAGCTTGGGAAGTCATTCAGATCACTGTGCAATGCATATATGGCATCGATTGGTCCAATGTACATGTATGGCCATTTGCAAGTGAATATGAGCTTCTGAAGTGAAAATATGCACTTTTTTAAAAATTTTTTTTTTTTTCATTCTGCATGTCAAAACTTTTCATTCTGTGTATAACTCAGTGGGAAGTGACAAACATGAGTGAAATGTGACCATATGACTGAATGAGATTGAATTTGTTCCTATCTCCGTAAGGAAGCGAGCTAGAGCTCTGAAACTGTCGCTATACGCACTTTCATGAAAAACACGCTTCTTTGAGCTTTTAAGCTCAGAACTTGAATCTGTGCGTGTATCTAGCTTGGGAAGTCATTCAGATCACTGTGCAATGCATATATGGCATCGATTGGTCCAATGTACATGTATGGCCATTTGCAAGTGAATATGAGCTTCTGAGTGAAAATATATGCACTTTTTAAAAAAAACTTTTTTTTTTTCATTCTGCATGTCAAAACTTTTAATTCTGTGTATAACTCAGTGGGAAAGAGACAAACATGAGTGAAATGTGACTATATGACTGAATGAGATTGAATTTGTTCCTATCTCCGTAAGGAAGCGAGCTAGAGCTCTGAAACTGTCGCTATACGCACTTTCATGAAAACACGCTTCTTTGAGCTTTTAAGCTCAGAACTTGAATCTGTGCGTGTATCTAGCTTGGGAAGTCATTCAGATCACTGTGCAATGCATATATGGCATCGATTGGTCCAATGTACATGTATGGCCATTTGCAAGTGAATATGAGCTTCTGAAGTGAAAATATGCACTTTTTTAAAAACTTTTTTTTTTCATTCTGCATGTCAAAACTTTTAATTCTGTGTATAACTCAGTGGGAAAGAGACAAACATGAGTGAAATGTGGACATATGACTGAATGAGAGTGAATTTGTTCCTATCTCCGTAAGGAAGCGAGCTAGAGCTCTGAAACTGTCGCTATACGCACTTTCATGAAAACACGCTTCTTTGAGCTTTTAAGCTCAGAACTTGAATCTGTGCGTGTATCTAGCTTGGGAAGTCATTCAGATCACTGTGCAATGCATATATGGCATCGATTGGTCCAATGTACATGTATGGCCATTTGCAAGTGAATAGGAGCTTCTGAAGTGAAAATATGCACTTTTTTAAAAACTTTTTTTTTTTCATTCTGATTGTCAAAACTTTTAATTCTGTGTATAACTAAGTAGGAAAGTGACAAACATGAGTGAAATGTGACTATATGACTGAATGAGATTGAATTTGTTCCTATCTCCGTAAGGAAGCGAGCTAGAGCTCTGAAACTGTCGCTATACGCACTTTCATGAAAACACGCTTCTTTGAGCTTTTAAGCTCAGAACTTGAATCTGTGCGTGTATCTAGCTTGGGAAGTCATTCAGATCACTGTGCAATGCATATATGGCATCGATTGGTCCAATGTACATGTATGGCCATTTGCAAGTGAATATGAGCTTCTGAAGTGAAAATATGCACTTTTTAAAAAACTTGTTTTTTTTTTTTCATTCTGCATGTCAAAAACTTTTAATTCTGTGTATAACTCAGTGGGAAAGAGACAAACATGAGTGAAATGTGGACTATATGACTGAATGAGATTGAATTTGTTCCTATCTCCGTAAGGAAGCGAGCTAGAGCTCTGAAACTGTGTCGCTATACGCACTTTCATGAAAACACGCTTCTTTGAGCTTTTAAGCTCAGAACTTGAATCTGTGCGTGTATCTAGCTTGGGAAGTCATTCAGATCACTGTGCAATGCATATATGGCATCGATTGGTCCAATGTACATGTATGGCCATTTGCAAGTGAATATGAGCTTCTGAAGTGAAAATATGCACTTTTTAAAAACTTGTTTTTTTTTTTTCATTCTGCATGTCAAAACTTTTAATTCTGTGTATAACTCAGTGGGAAAGAGACAAACATGAGTGAAATGTGACTATATGACTGAATGAGATTGAAATTGTTCCTATCTCCGTAAGGAAGGAAGCTAGAGCTCTGAAACTGTCGCTATACGCACTTTCATGAAAACACGCTTCTTTGAGCTTTTAAGCTCAGAACTTGAATCTGTGCGTGTATCTAGCTTGGGAAGTCATTCAGATCACTGTGCAATGCATATATGGCATCGATTGGTCCAATGTACATGTATGGCCATTTGCAAGTGAATATGAGCTTCTGAAGTGAAAATATGCACTTTTTTAAAAAACTTTTTTTTTTTTTTCATTCTGCATGTCAAAACTTTTAATTCTGTGTATAACTCAGTGGGAAAAGACAAACATGAGTGAAATGTGACTATATGACTGAATGAGATTGAATTTGTTCCTATCTCCGTAAGGGAAGCGAGCTAGAGCTCTGAAACTGTCGCTATACGCACTTTCATGAAAACACGCTTCTTTGAGCTTTTAAGCTCAGAACTTGAATCTGTGCGTGTATCTAGCTTGGGAAGTCATTCAGATCACTGTGCAATGCATATATGGCATCGATTGGTCCAAATGTACATGTATGGCCATTTGCAAGTGAATATGAGCTTCTGAAGTGAAAATATGCACTTTTTTAAAAAAAATTTTTTTTTTCATTCTGCATGTCAAAACTTTTCATTCTGTGTATAACTCAGTGGGAAAGAGACAAACATGAGTGAAATGTGACTATATGACTGAATGAGATTGAATTTGTTCCTATCTCCGTAAGGAAGCGAGCTAGAGCTCTGAAACTGTCGCTATATACGCACTTTCATGAAAACACGCTTCTTTGAGCTTTTAAGCTCAGAACTTGAATCTGTGCGTGTATCTAGCTTGGGAAGTCATTCAGGACTGAATGAGAGTGAATTT
>CM056200.1:127443380-127554055 GCA_029692085.1 Gymnothorax javanicus | reverse complement strand
AATTCTTTTATAACAAGGGGGAAAGTACAAACATGAGGAAAATGGGGCATAGACTGAAAGAGTGAATTTGTTCCTATTCCGAAGGAAGCAGCAGAGCTCTGAAACTGTGCATACGCATTTCATGAAAACACGCTCTTTGAGCTTTTAAGCTAGAACTTGAATCTGTGCGGTATCTAGCTTGGGAAGTCATTCAGATCACTGTCAATGCATATATGGATCGATTGGTCCAATGTCATGTATGGCCATTTCAAGTGAATAGAGCTTCTGAAGTGAAAATATGCACTTTTTAAAATTTTTTTTTCATTCTGATTGTCAAACTTTAATTCTGTGTATAACTAGGGAAAGGACAAACATGAGTGAAATGTGACATATGACTGAATGAGATGAATTTGTTCCTATCTCCAAGGAAGCACTAGAGCTCTGAAACTGTGGCTATACGACTTTCATGAAAACACGCTTTTGAGCTTTTAAGCTCAGAACTTGAATCTGTGCGTATCTAGCTTGGGAAGTCATTCAGATCACTGTGCAATGCATATATGGATCGATTCCAATGTCATGTATGGCCATTTGCAAGTGAATAGAGCTTGAATGAAAATATGCACTTTTTAAAAATTGTTTTTTTTAGTCTGCATGTCAAACTTTCATCTGTGTATAACTAAGAGGAAAGGACAAAAAGAGTGAAATGTGGCATATGACTGAATGAGATGAATTTGTTCCTATCTCCGAAGGAAGTAGCAGAGTCGAAACTGTGCTATAGACTTTCATGAAAAAGCTTCAGCTTTTAAGCTCAGAACTTGAATCTGTGCGTATCTAGCTTGGGAAGTCATTCAGATCACTGTGCAATGCATATATGGCATCGATTGGTCCAGTGTGCATGTATGTCCATTTGCAAGTGAATATGAGCTCTGAAGGAAAATATGCACTTTTTAAAAACTTGTTTTTTTTCATTCTGCATGTCAAAACTTTTCATCTGTGTATAACTCAGGGAAAGACAAACATGAGTGAAATGTGCTATATGACTGAATGAGATTGAATTTGTTCCTATCTCCGTAGAAGCGAGCTAGAGCTCTGAAACTGTCGCTATATCGCATTTCATGAAAACACGCTTTTTGAGCTTTAAGCTCAGAACTTGAATCTGTGCGGTATCTAGCTTGGGAAGTCATTCAGATCACTGTGCAATGCATATATGGCATCGATTGGTCCAATGTCATGTATGGCCATTTGCAAGTGAATATGAGCTTTGAAGTGAAAATATGCACTTTTAAAAACTTGTTTTTTTCATTCTGATGTCAAAACTTTTAATTCTGTATAACTAAGTGGAAAGTGACAAACATGAGTGAAAGGACATATGACTGAATGAGATGAATTTGTTCCTATCTCCGAAGGAGCAGGAGTTGAAACTGTGGCTATACGACTTCATGAAAACACGCTTTTGAGCTTTTAAGCTCAGAACTTGAATCTGTGGTGTATCTAGCTTGGGAAGTCATTCAGATCACTGTGCAATGCATATAATCAGGTCCAAGTCATGATGGCATTTCAAGTGAATTAGGCTTTGAAGTGAAAATATGCACTTTTAAAAATTTTTTTTAGTCTGATGTCAAAACTTTTTATTCTGTGTATAACTCAAGTGGGTGACAAACATAGTGAAATGTGGCATATACTGAATGAGGTGAATTTGTTCTATCTCCGAAGGAGCGATTGAGCTCTGAAACTGTGCTATACGACTTTCATGAAACTTGCTTCTTTGAGCTTTTAAGCTCAGAACTTGAACTGTGCGTGTATCTAGCTTGGGAAGTCATTCAGATCACTGTGCAATGCATATATGGATCGATTGGTCCAATGTCATGTATGGCCATTTGCAAGTGAATATGAGCTTCTGAAGTGAAAATATGCACTTTTTA
Organism: Gymnothorax javanicus; assembly: GCA_029692085.1. Lineage (NCBI taxonomy): Eukaryota > Metazoa > Chordata > Actinopteri > Anguilliformes > Muraenidae > Gymnothorax > Gymnothorax javanicus. Next base: position 127,552,154 of record CM056200.1, on the reverse strand, counting down.
AAAACTTTTTTTTTTTCCTCTGCATGTCAAACTTTTAATTCTGTGTATAACTCAGGGGAAAAGACAAACATGAGTGAAATGTGACTATATGACTGAATGAGAGTGAATTTGTTCCTATCTCCGTAAGGAAGCAGCTAGAGCTCTGAAACTGTGCTATAAGACTTTCATGAAAACACGCTTTTGAGCTTTTAAGCTCAGAACTTGAATCTGTCGTGTATCTAGCTTGGAATATTCAGATCCTGTACAATGCATATGGTATCGATTGGTCCAATATGCATGTATGGCTATTTACCCAGTGAATAGGAGCTTCTGAAGTGAAAATATGCACTTTTTAAAACTTGTTTTTTTTCATTTCTGATTGTCAACACTTTTTAATTCTGTGTGTAACTCAGTAGAAAGTGACAAACAAGGAGGAAAATGGGACATATGACTGGAATGAGAGTGAATTTGTTCCTTATCTCCGTAAGGAAGCGGAGGCTAGAGCTCTGAAACTGTCGCTACACGCACTTTCATGAAAACACGCTTCACAGGCTTTTTAAGCTCAGAACTTGAATCTGTGCGTGTATCTAGCTTGGGAATCATTCAGATCACTGTGCAATGCATATATGGCATCGATTAATCCAATGTGCATGTATGGACATTGGCAAGTGAATAGGAGCTTTTGAAGTGAAAAATATGCACTTTTTAAAAACTTGTTTTTTTTTTTCATTCTGATTGTCGCTTGCTTTTAATTCTGTACCTAACTAAGTAGGAAAGTGACAAAACATGAGTGAAATGTGACTATATGACTGAAAGAGAGTGAATTTGTCTGTATCTCAAGTGAAGGAAGCGGGCTAGGCTAGAGCTCTGAAACTGTGGCTATAATGCGACTTTCATGAAAAACCTTCTTTGAGCTTTTAAGCTCAGAACTTGAATCTGTCGTGTAGTATCTAGCTTGGGAAGTCATTCAGATCTCTGTGCAATGCATATATATGGCATCAATTGGTCCAATGTACATGTATGGCCATTTTTCAAGTGAATATGAGCTTTTGAGGTGAAAATATGCCCTTTTTAAAAAAAAAAAATTTTTTTTTCATTCTGATTGTCAAAACTTTTAATTTGTGTATAACTAAGTAGAAGGACGTGACAAACATGAGTGAAATGTGACTATATGACTGAAAGAGAGTGAATTTGTTCAGATTCCTTAAGGAAAGGAGCTAGAGCTCTGAAACTGTCGCTATCGCACTTTCATGAAAACACGCTTTTGAGCTTTTTAAGCTCATAACTTGAATCTGTGCGCATTATCTAGCTTGGGAAGTCATTCAGATCACTGTGCAATGCATATATATATCAATTGGTCCAATGTACATGTATGGCCATTTTCAAGTGAATATGAGCTTGACGTGAAAATATGCACTTTTTAAAAAAAATTTTTTTTTAGGTCTACATGTCAAAAACTATTCATTCTGTGTATAACTAAGAGTGGGAAAGTACAAACATGAGTGGAAATGAGCATATGACTGAATGAGAGTGAATTTGTTCCTATCTCTCAGTAAGGAAGCGAAGCACAGCTCTGGAACTTTCGAAATACGCACTATCATGAAAACACGCTTCTTTGAGCTTTTTAAGCTCAGAACTGAATCTGGCTTGAGAATCTCAGATTGGGAAGTCATATATGGCATCGATTGGTCCAGAAAATGTACATGTATGGCCATTTTGCAAGTATATCATTCGATGTGAAAATATGTTTTTAAAAAAATTGCTTTTTAAGTCATAAGTGAAACTATTCATTCTGTGTATAACTCAGAAGTGAAAAAATATGCAATTTTATAAAAAAATTGCTTTTTTTAGGTCTGGAAACTTATGTCAAAACTTTTCATTCTGTGTATAAATATCTGTGCGTGTGGGAAAGTGATTCAATCTCTGGCCGAATGCATATATGTCGCCGATATATGACTGGAAAGAGATTGAATATGAGCTTCAGATCTCCGTAGTTATGATTTTAAAGCTAGAGCATGTCAAAACTTTCATTCTGTGTATATCAGTGATGAAAAAAACATAGTTGTGCTTTTTGACTCAGAACTGAATTTGTATTTGTTCCTCTCCCTGAAGTCATTCAGGATCACTGTGAAATGCATATATAAGCATCCATTGGCCCAATGTGCATGTATGGCCATTTCTTAAGTGTATATATGAGTTTCAATAAGTGAAAAATATCACTTTTTTTAAAAAAAATTGCATCCGTTTTTTTTTAGGTCTGCCCATTTGAAAACTTTTTCATTCTGTGTATAACTCCAGTGGGAAAGCAAATTTTGGAGTGGAGTTAAAAAACTGACTATTCTGTGTACTCGGAAAGAGAGTAACAAACATGTTCCTATAGAGAGGTGAATTGTTTATATCCGTAAAACTGCCTAGAGCTCTGAAACTGTCGGCTATCGCATTATTCATGAATATTAGCTTTTGAACTTTTAAAGCTCAGAACTTGAATCTGTGCATGTATCTGCTTGGGAAGTCATTCAGATCACTGTGCAATGCATATATGGCATTGATTGATCGAATGTACATGTATGGCCATTTGCAAGTGAATATGAGCTTCTGGAAGTGAAAAATATGCACCTTTTTTAAAAACTTGTTTTTTTTTTCATTCTGATTGTCAAAACTTTTAATTCTTGGTGTGTATAACTGTATGGGAAAGTGACAAACCATGAGTGAATGTGGCCATATGACTGAATGAGAGTGAATTTATTTTATCTCGGGTAAGGAAGGAAGAAACAGGCACAAAACTGTCGCCATAATGCACTCCATGAAAAACACGCCGTGAGCTTTTAAATTAGAACTTGAAATCTGTGCGCAAGTATCTAGCTTTGGGAAGACCTTCGATCATTTTGCAATGCATACCACAAAGAGCGTTGATTGGTTCAAAATGTACATGTATGGCCATTGCCAAGTGAATATGAGCTTCTAGTGAAAATAATGACTTCTTTTAAAAAATTTTTTTTTTTTTTCATTCTGCATGTAAAACTTTTTCATTCTGTGTATAACTCATTGGGAAAGTGACAAACATGAGTGAAATATGACTATATGACCTAATGAGATTAGATTTATTTCCTATCTCGTATGAAAACTAGCTAGGATTGGGAAACCGTGGCTATCGACTTTTCATGAAAAAACACGCTTCTTTGAGCTTTTAAGCCAGAACTTGAATCTGTGCGTTGTATCTATTTAGGAAGTCCTTTAGATCACTGTGCAATCCATAAAATGCATCATTGACCAATGTGGTTATGTATGGCCATTTGCAAGTGAATATGAGCTTCTGAAGTGAAAATATACTTTTAAAAAAATTGCTTTTTTTTAGGTCTGCATGTCAAAACTTTTTAATTCTGTGTATAATAACCAGTGGGAAGTGACATAAACATGAGTGAAATGTGACTATATGACTGAAAGAGATTGAATTTGTTCCTATCTCCGTAGGCGAAGTAGCAAGAGCTATGAAACTGTCTCATGAAAATGCGACTATTTGGGAAAACACGCTTGAATCTTGAGCTTTTGCTTAGAACTCTTGAATCTAAAGGCATCGTATCTAGCTTAAAAGCTATTCATATACTTTAAAAGCATATATTTTTCATTCTGACAGTCAAATTCTGTGTATACATTGAGGAAGTGAGCAAACGCAAGGTACAATTGGACATATGACTGAATAGGAGGTGAGATTTGTTCCTATCTCAAGCAAAATATGCACTTTTAAAACTTTGTTATTTTTTTTTTTCACCAACCTTGATTGTCAAAAAACTTTTAATGTCTCTGGCTTGGGAAGTCATTCAACTAAGTAGGAAAGTGTCCAAACATGAGTGAAATAGTGAGTGAAAATGCTGAATGAGAGTGAATTTGTTTTGGGTCTGCATATCCAAAACTATTCATGAGTTTAAAACTGTGGCAATACGACAAAAGGCATGAAAAACACTATTCTTTGAGTGAATTTGTTTTATCTCTCCAGAACTGAATCTGAGCCTGTTTTCTAGCTTGGGAAGTTATTCAGATCACTGTGCAATAACGGATATCATTCAGATCTGTGCATTGGTCCAATGTGATTAGGGTCATGTATGGCCCATTTGCAAGTGAATAAGAGTTTGAAGTGAAAAATATGCACTTTTTTAAAAAATTGCTTTTTTATTCTGATTGTCAAACACTTTTAATTCTGTGTATAACTAAGGGAAAGTGACAAACATGAGTGAAATGTGGACATATGACTGAATGAGAGTGAATTTGTTCCTATCTCCGAAGGAAGCTAAGAGCTCTGAAACTGTCGCTATATTTGCTTTTCATGAAAACACGCTCTTTGAGCTTTTAAGCTCAGAACTTGAATCTGTGCGCGAGTATCTAGCTTAGGAAGTCATTCAAGATCACTGTGCAATGCATATATATAGCATCAATTGGTCCAATGTACATGTATGGCCATTTTCAAGTGAATATGAGCTTCTGAAGTGAAAATATGCCCTTTTTAAAAAATTTTTTTTTTTTTCATTCTGATTGTCAAAACTTTTAATTCTGTGTATAACTAAGTAGGAAAAGTGACAAACATAGGAAATGTGACATATATGACTGAATGAGAGTGAATTTGTTCCTATCTCCGAAGGGAAGCCCAGCTAGAGCTCTGAAACTGTCGCTATCGCACTTTTCATGAAAACCACGCTTCTTTGAGCTTTTAAGCTCAGAACTTGAATCTGTGCGTGTATCTAGCTTGGGAAGTCATTCAGATCACTGTGCAATGCATATATGGCATCAATTGGTCCAATGTACATGTATGGCCATTTTCAAGTGAATATGAGCTTCTGAAGTGAAAATATGCCCTTTTTAAAAAAAATTTTTTTTTTCATTCTGATTGTCAAAACTTTTAATTCTGTGTATAACTAAGTGGGGAAGTGACAAACATGATAGAAAATGTGACTATATGACTGAAAGAGAGTGAATTTGTTCCTATCTCCGAAGGAAGCAGGCCAGAGCTCTGAAACTGTCGCTATAACGCACTTTCATGAAAACACGCTTTTGAGCTTTTAAGCTCAGAACTTGAATCTGTCGTGTATCTAGCTTGGGAAGTCATTCAGATCACTGTGCAATGCATATATACTGATCGATTGGTCCAATGTACATGTATGGCCATTTTCAAGTGAATATGAGCTTCTGACGAAAATATGCACTTTTTAAAAAATTGCTTTTTTTTTTTCTACATGTCAAAACTATTCATTCTGTGTATAACTCAGTGGGATAACTCAGTGGGAAAGTGACAAACATGAGTGAAAAATGACTATATGACTGAATGAGAGCCAATTTGTTCCCTTCTCCGTAAGGAAGCAGGCTCGAGCTCTGAAACTGTCAGACGCACTTTCATGAAAACACGCTTCTTTGAGCTTTTTAAGCTCAGAACTTGAATCTGTGCGTGTATCTGGCAAGTCATTCAGATCACTGTGCAATGCATATATGGCATCGATTGGTCCAATGTACATGTATGGCCATTTTCAAGTGAATATGAGTCTAGTGAAAATATGCACTTTTAAAAACTTTTTTTTTCATTCTGCATGTCAAAACTTTTCATTCTGTGTATAACTCATTGGGAAAAGAGACAAACATAGAGTGAAATGTGACTATATGACTGAATGAGATTGAATTTGTTCCTATCTCCGTGAGGTAGGCTAGAGCTAGAGCTCTTGAAACTGGTGGGCCGCTATATGCACTTTCATGAAAAACACGCTCTTTGAGCTTTAACTCAGAACTTGAATCTGTCGTGTATCTAGCTTGGGAAGTCATTCAGATCTCTGTGCAATGCATATATGGCATCCCGATTGGTCCAATGTACATGTATGGCCATTGGCAAGTGAATATGAGGCTTCTGAAGTGAAAATATGCACTTTTTAAAAACTTGTTTTTTTTTTTCATTCTGATTTTCAAAACTTTTAATTCTGTGTATAACTAAGTAGGAAAGGACAAACATGAGTGAAATGTGGACATATGACTGAATGAGAGTGAATTTGTTCATATCTCCGTAGGAAGCGGGCTAGCCTCTGAAACTGTGGCTATACGACTTCATGAAAAACACGCTTCTTTTGAGCTTTTTAAGCTCAGAACTTGAATCTGTGCGATATCTAGCTTGGAAGTCATTCAGATCACTGTGCAATGCATATATGTATCGATTGGTCCAATGTACATGTATGGCCATTTTTCAAGTGAATATGAGCTTCTGAGTGAAAATATGCCCTTTTTAAAAAAAAAATTTTTTTAGGTCTGATTATCAAAACTTTTCATTCTGTGTATAACTCAGTGGGAAAGTAACAAACATGAGTGAATGTGGACATATGACTGAAAGAGAATGAATTTGTTCCTATCTCCGTAAAGGAAGCGAAGGCTAGAGCTCTGGAAACTGTGGCTATATCGCTTTTCATGAAAACACGCATCTTTGAGCTTTTAAGCTCAGAACTTGAATCTGTGCCTGTATCTAGCTTGGGAAGTCATTCAGATCACTGTGCAATGCATATACATGGCATCAATTGGTCCAATGTACATGTATGGCCATTTTCAAGTGAATATGAGCTTCTGAAGTGAAAATATGCCCTTTTTTAAAAAAATTTTTTTTTTTCATTCTGATTGTCAAAACTTTTAATTCTGTGTATAACTAAGTGGGAAAGTGACAAACATGAGTGAAATGTGACTATATGACTGAATGAGATTGAATTTGTTCCTTATCTCCGTAAGAAGCGAAGCTAGAGCTCTGAAACTGTGGCTATACATGCACTTTCATGAAAACACGCTTCTTTGAGCTTTTAAGCTCAGAACTTGAATCTGTGCCTGTATCTAGCTTGGGAAGTCATTCAGATCACTGTGCAATGCATATATGGCATCGATTGGTCCAATGTACATGTATGGCCATTTGCAAGTGAATATGAGCTTCTGAAGTGAAAATATGCACTTTTTTAAAAAAATTGCTTTTTTTTAGGTCTGCATGTCAAAACTATTCATTCTGTGTATAACTCAGTGGGAAAGTGACAAACATGAGTGAAATGTGGCCATATGACTGAATGAGAGTGAATTTGTTCCTATCATCTCCGTAGGAAGCAGCTAGAGCTCTGAAACTGTCGCTATACGCACTTTCATGAAAACAAGCTTCTTTTGAGCTTTTAAGCTCAGAACTTGAATCTGTGCGTGTATCTAGCTTGGGAAGTCATTCAGATCACTGTGCAATGCATATATGGCATCGATTGGTCCAATGTACATGTATGGCCATTTTCAAGTGAATATGAGCTTCTGAAGTGAAAATATGCACTTTTTAAAAAATTTTTTTTTTTTATTCTGCATGTCAAAACTTTTCATTCTGTGTATAACTCAGTGGGAAAGAGACAAACATGAGTGAAATGTGACTATATGACTGAATGAGATTGAATTTGTTCCTATCTCCGTAAGGAAGCGAGCTAGAGCTCTGAAACTGTCGCTAAATGCACTTTCATGAAAACACGCTTCTTTTGAGCTTTTAAGCTCAGAACTTGAATCTATGTCGTGTATCTAGCTTTGAAGTCATTCAGATCACTGTGCAATGCATATATGGCATCGATTGGTCCAATGTACATGTATGGCCATTTGCAAGTGAATATGAGCTTCTGAAGTGAAAATATGCCCTTTTTTAAAAAAATTTTTTTTCATTCTGATTGTCAAAACTTTTAATTCTGTGTATAACTAAGTAGGAAAGTGACAAACATGAGTGAAATGTGGACATATGACTGAATGAGAGTGAATTTGTTCCTATCTCCGTAAGGAAGCGAGCTAGAGCTCTGAAACTGTCGCTATAATGCACTTTCATGAAAAACACCCTTCTTTGAGCTTTTAAGCTCAGAACTTGAATCTGTGCGTGTATCTAGCTTGGGAAGTCATTCAGATCACTGTGCAATGCATATATGGCATCGATTGGTCCAATGTACATGTATGGCCATTTTCAAGTGAATATGAGCTTCTGAAGTGAAAATATGCACTTTTTAAAAAAATTTTTTTTTTTTTTCATTCTGATTGTCAAAACTTTTAATTCTGTGTATAACTAAGTGGAAAGTGACAAACATGAGTGAAATGTGACATATGACTGAATGAGAGAATTTGTTCCTATCTCCGTGAAGGAAGCAAGAGCTAGAGCTCTGAAACTGTGGCTATACGCACTTTCATGAAAAAACACGCTTCTTTGAGCTTTTAAGCTCAGAACTTGAATCTGTGCCTGTATCTAGCTTGGGAAGTCATTCAGATCACTGTGCAATGCATATATGGCATCGATTGGTCCAATGTACATGTATGGCCATTTGCAAGTGAATAAGAGCTTCTGAAGTGAAAATATGCACTTTTTTAAAAAATTGCTTTTTTTTAGGTCTGCATGTCAAAACTATTCATGCTGTGTATAACTAAGAGGGAAAGTGACAAAAAAGAGTGAAATGTGGCCATATGACTGAATGAGAGTGAATTTGTTCCTATCTCCGTAAGGAAGCGAGCTAGAGCTCTGAAACTGTCGCTATACGCACTTTCATGAAAACAAGCTTCTTCCCGCTTTTAAGCTCAGAACTTGAATCTGTGCGTGTATCTAGCTTGGGAGGTCATTCAGATCACTGTGCAATGCATATATGTCATCGATTGGTCCAATGTACATGTATGGCCATTTGCAAGTGAATATGAGCTTCTGAAGTGAAAATATGCACTTTTTAAAAACTTGTTTTTTTTCATTCTGCATGTCAAAACTTTTAATTCTGTGTATAACTCAGTGGGAAAGAGACAAACATGAGTGAAATGTGACTATATGACTGAATGAGATTGAATTTGTTCCTATCTCCGTAAGGAAGAGAGCTAGAGCTCTGAAACTGTCGCTATATGCACTTTCATGAAAAACTTCTTTTGAGCTTTTAAGCTCAGAACTTGAATCTATGCGTGTATCTAGCTTGGGAAGTCATTCAGATCACTGTGCAATGCATATATGGCATCGATTGGTCCAATGTACATGTATGGCCATTTTCAAGTGAATATGAGCTTCTTGAAGTGAAAAAATATGCACTTTTTTTTAAAAAAACTTGTTTTTTTTTTCATTCTGATTGTCAATACTTTTAATTCTGTGTATAACTAAGTGGGAAAGTGACAAACATGAGTGAAATGTGGACTATATGACTTGAATGAGAATGAATTTGTTCCTATCTCCGTAAGGGAAGCCCAGCTAGAGCTCTGAAACTGTCGCTATCGCGCACTTTCATGAAAAACACGCTTCTTTGAGCTTTTAAGCTCAGAACTTGAATCTGTGCCTGTATCTAGCTTGGGAAGTCATTCAGATCACTGTGCAATGCATATATGGCATCGATTGGTCCAATGTACATGTATGGCCATTTGCAAGTGAATAAGAGCTTTTGAAGTGAAAAATATGCACTTTTTAAAAAATTGTTTTTTTTAGGTTCTGATTGTCAAAACTATTCATTCTGTGTATAACTAAGAGGAAAGTGACAAAAAACATAAAGTGAAATGTGGCCATATGACTGAATGAGAGTGAATTTGTTCCTATCTCCGTAAGGAAGCTGAAACTGTCGGAGCTTTGAAACTGTCGCTATATCGCTCAGAACTTGTTCTTCCCGCTTTTAAGCTCAGAACTTGAATCTGTGCAGTATCTAGCTGTGGGAAGTCATTCAGATCACTTCTGCAATGCATATATGGCATCGAATTGGTCCAATGTACATGTATGGCCATTTTAACTAAGTGAATATGAGAAACTTGAAGTGAAAATATGCCTTTTTTAAAAACTTGCTTTTTTTTCATTCTGATTTGTCAAAACTCATTCTTCTGTGTATAACTCAGTGGGGCAAATTCAAACATGTATGGCCATTTGGAAAAAAATGAGCTTTTGAAGTGAAAAAATATGACTGAATTCTGATTATCAACATTGAATTTGTTCCTTATCTCCGAAGGAAGCACTGAGCTCTGAAACTGTCGCCATATACTTTCATGAAAACAAACACGCTTGAGCTTTTAAGCTCAGAACTTGAATCTGTCGCATTATCTAGCTTGGGAAGTCATTCAGATCACTGTGCAATGCATATATGGCATCGACAGTCCAATGTACATGTATGGCCATTTGCAAGTGAATATGAGCTTTTGAAGTGAAAATATGCACTTTTTAAAAAAAATTTTTTTTCATTCTGATTGTCAAAACTTTTAATTCTGTGTATAACTAAGTAGGAAAGTGACAAACATGAGTGAAATGTGACATATGACTGAATGAGAGTGAATTTGTTCCTATCTCCGTAAGGAAGCGAAGCTAGAGCTCTGAAACTGTCGCTATATCGCACTTTCATGAAAAACACGCTTCTTTTGAGCTTTTAAGCTCAGAACTTGAATCTGTGCGAGTATCTAGCTTGGGAAGTCATTCAGATCACTGTGCAATGCATATATGGCATCGATTGGTCCAATGTACATGTATGGCCATTTTCAAGTGAATATGAGCTTCTGAAGAAGTGAAAATATGCACTTTTTAAAAACTTGTTTTTTTTTTTTTCTGATTGTCAAAACTTTTAATTCTGTGTGTATAACTAAGTAGAAAGTGACAAACATGAGTGAAATGTGGACATATGACTGAATGAGAGTGAATTTGTTCCTTATCTCCGAAGGAAGCAGGCTAGAGCTCTGAAACTGTCGCTATAATATTTCATGAAAACACGCTTTTGAGCTTTTTAAGCTCAGAACTTGAATCTGTGCCTGTATCTAGCTTGGGAAGTCATTCAGATCACTGTGCAATGCATATATGGCATCGATTGGTCCAATGTACATGTATGGCCATTTGCAAGTGAAAATGAGCTTTTGAAGTGAAAATGCCCTTTTTAAAAAAAACTTTTTTTTTTCAGGTCTGCATGTCAAAACTTATCATGCTGTGTATAACTAAGAGGAAAGTGGACAAAATGAGTCAATGTGGCATATGACTAAATGAGAGTGAATTTGTTCCTATCTCCATGGAAGCCAGAGGCCAGAGCTTTGAAACTGTCGCCATATCAGCTTCATGAAAACAAAAATCTTGAGCTTTTAAGCTCAGAACTTGAATCTGTCAAAAAATCTTGCTTTGGGAAGTCATTCAGATCACTGTGCAATGCATATATGGCAAGTGAATTGGTCCAATGTACATGTATGGCCATTTGACAAAAAATGAGCTTTTGAAGTGAAAATATGCACTTTTTTAAAAACTTGTTTTTTCCTATCTCCGTATCAAAACTTTTTTATTCTGTGTATAACTCAAACATGTGGAAAACAAACTGTCGTCTAAACTTTTAAGCTCAGGAAATCTGGTGACAAACATGAGAGTGAAATGTGACATATGACTGAATGAGATTGAATTTGTTCCTATTTCCGTAAAGCTTCAGAACTTGAAACTGTCGCTTATTCTCATGAAAACACGCTTTGAGCTTTTAAGCTCAGAACTTGAATCTGTGCGCAATCTTAGCTTGGGAAGTCATTCAGATCACTATGCAATGCATATATGGCATCGATTGGTCCAATGTACATGTATGGACATTGGCAAGTGAATATGAGCTTCTGAAGTGAAAATATGCACTTTTTAAAAACTTGTTTTTTTTTTTCATTCTGATTGTCAAAACTTTTAATTCTGTGTATAACTAAGTAGGAAAGTGACAAACATGAGTGAAATGTGGACATATGACTGAATGAGAGTGAATTTGTTCCTATCTCCGTAAGGAAGCGAGCTAGAGCTTTGAAACTGTCGCTATCGCACTTTCATGAAAACACGCTTTTTGAGCTTTTAAGCTCAGAACTTGAATCTGTGCCTGTATCTAGCTTGGGAAGGTCATTCAGATCACTGTGCAATGCATATATGGCATCGATTGGTCCAATGTACATGTATGGCCATTTTGCAAGTGAATATGAGCTTTTGAAGTGAAAATATGCACTTTTTTAAAAAATTGTTTTTTTTTTTCATTCTGATTGTCAAAACTTTTCATTCTGTGTATAACTAAGTGGGAAAGAGACAAACATGAGTGAAATGTGACTATATGACTGAATGAGAGTGAATTTGTTCCTATCTCCGTAGGAAGCGAAGCTAGAGCTCTGAAACTGTCGCTATATGCACTTTCATGAAAACACGCTTTTTGCAGCTTTTAAGCTCAGAACTTGAATCTGTGCGTGTATCTAGCTTGGGAAGTCATTCAGATCACTGTGCAATGCATATATGGCATCGATTGGTCCAATGTACATGTATGGCCATTTGCAAGTGAATATGAGCTTCTGAAGTGAAAATATGCACTTTTTAAAAACTTTTTTTTTTTTCATTCTGATTGTCAAAAACTTTTAATTCTGTGTATAACTCAGTGGGAAAGTGACAAACATGAGTGAAATGTGACTATATGACTGAATGAGAGTGAATTTGTTCCTATCTCCGTAAGGAAGCGAAGCTAGAGCTCTGAAACTGTGGCTATACGCACTTTCATGAAAACACGCTGCTTTGAGCTTTTAAGCTCAGAACTTGAATCTATGCGTGTATTTAGCTTGGGAAGTCATTCAGATTACTGTGCAATGCATATATGGCATAGATTAGTCCAATGTACATGTATGGCCATTTTTCAAGTGAATATGAGCTTTTGAAGTGAAAATATGCACTTTTTAAAAAATTGTTTTTTTTTTTCTTCATGTCAAAACTTTTAATTCTGTGTATAACTAAGTGGGGAAGTGACAAACATGAGTGAAATGTGACTATATGACTGAATGAGAGTGAATTTGTTCCTATCTCCGTAGGAAGCGAAATAGAGCTCTGAAACTGTCGCTATATCATGCACTTTCATGAAAACACGCTTTTTTGAGCTTTTTAAGCTCAGAACTTGAATCTGTGCGAGTATCTAGCTTGGGAAGTCATTCAGATCACTGTGCAATGCATATATATGGCATCAATTGGTCCAATGTACATGTATGGCCATTTTCAAGTGAATATGAGCTTCTGAAGTGAAAATATGCCCTTTTTGAAAAAAATTTTTTTTTTCATTCTGCATGTCAAAACTTTTAATTCTGTGTATAACTAAGTGGGAAAAGAGACAAACATGAGTGAAATGTGACTATATGACTGAATGAGATTGAATTTGTTCCTATCTCCGAAGGAAGCTCTGAAACTGTGGCTATATGCACTTTCATGAAAAAACACGCTTTTGAGCTTTTAAGCTCAGAACTTGAATCTGTGCGGTATATCTGCTTGGGAAGTCATTCAGATCACTGTGCAATGCATATATATGGCATCAATTGGTCCAATGTACATGTATGGCCATTTTCAAGTGAATATGAGCTTCTGAAGTGAAAATATGCCCTTTTTTAAAAAAAATTTTTTTTTTCATTCTGATTGTCAATACTTTTAATTCTGTGTATAACTAAGTGGGAACGTGACAAACATGAGTGAAATGTGACTATATGACTGAAAGAGAGTGAATTTGTTCGTATCTCGGTAAGGAAGCGAGCTAGAGCTCTGAAACTGTCGCTATCGCATTTCATGAAAACACGCTTTTTGAGCTTTTTTAAGCTCAGAACTTGAATCTGTGCGTGTATCTAGCTTGGGAAGTCATTCAGATCACTGTGCAATGCATATATGGCATCGATTGGTCCAATGTACATGTATGGCCATTTTGCAAGTGAATATGAGCTTCAAGTGAAAATATGCACTTTTTAAAAAATTGCTTTTTTTTTTCTGCATGTCAAAACTTTTCATTCTGTGTATAACTCAGTGGGAAAAGAGACAAACATGAGTGAAATATGTGAACATGAGAATGAAATTGAATTTGTTCCTGACCGAAAGAGATTGAATTTGAAACTCCTATCTCCTTTCATGAAAAAAACACGCTTTCTTTGAGCTTTTTTAAGCTCAGAAACTGTGGCTTGGGAAGTCATTCAGATCATGAAAAATGCACGCTTTGGTCCAATGCTTTTATGAGCTTCAGAAGTGAAAAATATGAATTTTAAAAATTGTTTTTTTTAGCCTCTGAATGTCAAAACTTTTTTCTGATCTCAATGGAAATGACAAATATGGAAATGTGATATATGTCCAATGTACATGTATGGAATTTGTTCATCTCCGTGAATATGAGCTTCTGAAACTGTGAAAATATGCACTTTTTAAAAAATTTTTTTTCAGAGGTCTGCATTGTCAAAACTATTCATTCTGTGTATAACTCAGTTTAAAAAATTGAAAGTGACAAAAATGAAAATGAGTGAAATGTGACTATATGACTGAAAGAGATTGAATTTTTTCCTATCTCCCGTAAGGAAGCTTAGCTAGAGCTCTGAAACTGTCGCTATAATCACGCACTTTCAAGAAAAACACGCTTCTTTGAGCTTTTAAGCTCAGAACTTGAATCTGTGCGTGAATTTAGCTTGGGAAGTCATTCAGATCACTGTGCAATGCATATATGGCATCTATTGGTCCAATGTACATATATGGCCATTTGAAAGTGAATATGACCTTCTAAAGTGAAAATATGCACTTTTAAAAAACTTTTTTTTTAATTCTGATTGCAAAACTTTTCATTCTTTGTATAACTAAGTGGGGAAAAGTGACAAACATGAGTGAAATGTGGCCATATGACTGAATGAGAGTGAATTTGTTCCTATCTCCGTGAAGGAAGCGAAGCTAGAGCTCTGAAACTGTCGCTATAATGACATTCATGAAAAACACGCTTCTTTGAACTTTTAAGCTCAGAACTTGAATCTGTGCATGTATCTTGCTTGGGAAGTCATTCAGATCACTGTGCAATGCATATATGGCATTGATTGGTCGAATGTACATGTATGGCCATTTGCAAGTGAATATGAGCTTCTGAAGTGAAAATATGCACTTTTTTAAAAACTTGTTTTTTTTCATTCTGATTGTCAAAACTTTTAATTCTGTGTATAACTAAGTGGGAAAGTGACAAACATGAGTGAAATGTGGCCATATGACTGAATGAGAGTGAATTTGTTACTATCTCCGTAAGGAAGCGAGCTAGAGCTCTGAAACTGTCGCTATACGCACTTTCATGAAAACACGCTTCTTTGAGCTTTTAAGCTTAGAACTTGAATCTGTGCGTGTATCTAGCTTGGGAAGACCTTCAGATCATTTTGCAATGCATATAAGGCATTGATTGGTTCAATGTACATGTATGGCCATTTGCAAGTGAATATGAGCTTCTGAAGTGAAAATATGCACTTTTTTAAAAATTTTTTTTTTTTCATTCTGCATGTCAAAACTTTTCATTCTGTGTATAACTCATTGGGAAAGTGACAAACATGAGTGAAATGTGACTATATGACTGAATGAGATTGAATTTGTTCCTATCTACGTAAGGAAACGAGCTAGAGCTCTGAAACTGTGGCTATAATGCACTTTCATGAAAAACACGCTTTTTGAGCTTTTAAGCTCAGAACTTGAATCTGTGCGTGTATCTAGCTTGGGAAGTCATTCAGATCACTGTGCAATGCATATATGGCATCGATTGGTCCAATGTACATGTATGGCCATTTGCAAGTGAATATGAGCTTCTGAAGTGAAAATATGCACTTTTTTAAAAAATTGCTTTTTTTTAGGTCTGCATGTCAAAACTTTTCATTCTGTGTATAACTCAGTGGGAAAGTGACAAACATGAGTGAAATGTGACTATATGACTGAATGAGATTGAATTTGTTCCTATCTCCGTAAGGAAGCGAGCAAGAGCTCTGAAACTGTCGCTATACGCACTTTCATGAAAACACGCTTCTTTGAGCTTTTAAGCTTAGAACTTGAATCTGTGCGTGTATCTAGCCTAGGAAGTCCTTCAGATCACTGTGCAATGCATATATGGCATCTATTGGTCCAATGTGCTTGTCTGGCCATTTGAAAGTGAATAGGAGCTTCTGAAGTGAAAATATGCACTTTTTTAAAAATTGTTTTTTTTTTCATTCTGCATGTCTACACTTTTCATTCTGTGTATAACTAAGTGGGAAAGTGACAAACATGAGTGAAATGTGGCCATATGACTGAATGAGAGTGAATTTGTTCCTATCTCCGTAAGGAAGCGAGCTAGAGCTCTGAAACTGTCGCTATACGCACTTTCATGAAAAAACGCTTCTTTGAGCTTTTAAGCTTAGAACTTGTATCTGTGCATGTATCTAGCTTGGGAAGTCATTCAGATCACTGTGCAATGCATATATGGCATCGATTGGTCCAATGTACATGTATGGCCATTTGCAAGTGAATATGAGCTTCTGAAGTGAAAATATGCACTTTTTAAAAATTGCTTTTTTTTTTCATTCTGCATGTGAAAACTTTTCATTCTGTGTATAACTCAGTGGGAAAGTGACAAAAATGAGTGAAATGTGACTATATGACTGAAAGAGATTGAATTTGTTCCTATCTCCATAAGGAAGCGAGCTAGAGCTCTGAAACTGTCGCTTTACGCACTATCACGATAACACGCTTCTTTGAGCTTTTAAGCTCAGAACTTGAATCTGTGCGTGTATCTGGCCTGGGTAGTGCTTCAGATGACTGTGAAATGCATATATGGCATCGATTGGTCCAATGTGCATGTATGGCCATGTGGAAGTGATTATAAGCTTCTGAAGTGAAGATATGCACTTTCTTTAAAACTTGCTTTTTTTTTAGTGTCCATGACAAAACTCTTCATTCGGTGTATAACTAAGTTGGAAAGTGACAAACATGAGTGAAATGTAACTATATGACTGAATTAGAGTGAATTTGTTGCTATCTCCCTAAGGATGCGAGCTAGAGCTCTGAAAATGTGCCAATACGCACTTTCATGAAAACACGCTTCTTTGAGGTTTTAAGCTCAGAACTTGAATCGGTGCGTGTATCTGGCCAGGGAAGTGATTCAGATCTCTGTGCAAGGCATATATGGCATCGATTGGTACAAAGTGCATGCATGACCATGTGGAAGTGAATACAAGCTTCTGAAGTGAAAATATGCACTTTTTTAAAAATTTCCTTTTTTTTCATGTCTCCATGTCAAAATATTTCATTCGGTGTATAACTCAGTTGTAAAGTGACAGAAATGAGTGAAATGTGACTATATGACTGAATTGGGTTGAATTTGTTCCTATCTCCATAAGGAATTGAGCTCGAGCTCAGAAACTGTGCCTTTACGCACTTTCATGAAAACACGCTTCTTTGAGGTTTTAAGCTCCGAACTTGAATCTGTGCATGTATCTGGCCTGGGTAGTGCTTCAGATCACTGTGCAATGCATATATGGCATCGATTGGTCCAATTTGCATGTATGGCCATGTGGAAGTGAATATGGCAACTGAAGTGAAGATATGCACTTTTTTAAAAATTTCCTTTTTTTTCACGTCCCCATGTCAAACATTTCATTCGGTGTATAACTCATTTGGAAAGTGACAGAAATGAGTGAAATGTGACTATCTGACTGAATTGGAGTTAATTTGTTGCTATCTCCTTAAGGAAGCGAAGCTAGAGCTCTGAAACTGTGCCTATACGCACTTTCATAAAAACACGATTCTTTGAGGTTTTAAGCTCAGAACTTGAATCTGTGCCTGTATCTGGCCTGGGTAGTGGTTCAGATCACTGTACAATGCATATATGGCATTAATTGGTCCAATGTGCATGTATGGCCATGTGCAAGTGAATATGAGCTTCTCGAGTGAAGATATGCACTTTTTTAAAAATTTCCATTTTTTTCACGTCTCCATGTCAAAACATTTTAATCGGTGTTCAACTCAGTGCGAAAGCGACAAATATGAGTGAAATGTGACTTTATGACTTCATTGTAGTGAATTTGTTCCTATCTCCGTAAGGAAGCGAAGTTAGAGCTCTGAAACTGTGCCAGCACGCACTTTCATGAAAAAACGCTTCTTTGAGGTTTTAAGCCTTGAACATGAATCTGTGCGTGTATCTGGCCTGGGTAGTGCATTCAGATCACTGTGCAATGCATATATTGCATCGATTGGTCCAATGTGCATGTATGGCCATTTGGAAGTGAATATGAGCTTCTGAAGTGAAGATATGCACTTTTTTTAAAAAAATTGCTTTTTTTTTAAAATCTACATGACAAAACTTTTCATTCTGTGTATAACTCAGTTGGAAAGTGACAAAAATGAGTGAAATGTGACTATATGACTGAATTGGAGTGAATTTGCTGCTATCTCCCTTAGGAAGCGAGCTAGAGCTCTGAAAATGTGCCTATACGCACTTTCATGAAAACACGCTTCTTTGAGGTTTTAAGCTCAGAACTTGAATCTGTGCGTGTATCTGGCCTGGGTAGTGCTTCAGATCACTGTGCAATGCATATATGGCATCGATTGGTCCAATGTGCATGTATGGCCATGTGGAAGTGAATATAAGCTTCTGAAGTGAAGATATGCACTTTTTTTAAAACTTGCTTTTTTTTAAAATCTCCATGACAAAACTTTTCATTCGGTGTATAACTCAGTTGGAAAGTGACATAAATGAGTGAAATGTGACTATATGACTGAATTGGAGTGAATTTGTTGCTATCTCCCTAAGGAAGCGAGCTAGAGCTCTGAAAATGTGCCTATACGCACTTTCATGAAAAACACGCTTCTTTGAGGTTTTAAGCTCAGAACTTGAATCTGTGCGTGTATCTGGCCTGGGTAGTGCTTCAGATCACTGAGCAATGCATATATGGCATCCATTGGACCAATGTGCATGTATGGCCATGTTGATGTGAATATAAGCTTCTTAAGTGAAAATATTCACTTTTTTAAAAACTTTTTTTTTTTAAGTCTCCATGTCAAAACTTTTTCATTCGGTGTATAACTCAGTTGGAAAGTGACAGACATGAGTGAAATGTGACTATATGACTGAATTGGAGTGAATTTGCTGCTATCTCCATAAGGAAGCGAGCTAGAGATCTGAAACTGTGCCTATACGCACTTTCATGAAAACACGCTTCTTTGAGGTTTTAAGCTCAGAACTTGAATCTGTGCGTGTATCTGGCCTGGGTAGTGCTTCAGATCACTGTGCAATGCATATGTGGCATCGATTGGTCCAATGTGCATGTATGGTCATGTGGAAGTGAATATGAGCTACTGAAGTGAAGATATGCACTTTTTTAAAAACTTGATTTTTTATAGTCTCCATGTCAAAACATTTCATTCGGTGTATAACTCAGTTGGAAAGTGACAGACATGAGTGAAATGTGACTATATGACATGCTTGGAGTGAATTTGCTGCTTTCTCCGTAAGGAATCGAGCTAGAGCTCTGAAACTGTGCCTATATACGACTTTCATGAAAAACACGCTTTTGAGGTTTTAAGCTCAGAACTAGAATCTGTGCGTGTATCTGGCCTGGGTAGTGCTTCACATCACTGTGCAATGCATATATGGCATCGATTGGTCCAATGTGCATGTATGTCCATGTGGAAGTAAGTATAAGCTTCTGAAGTGAAGATATGCACTTTTTTAAAAATTTCCTTTTTTTTCACGTCTTCATGTCAAAACATTTCATTCTGTGTATAACTCAGTTGGAAAATTGACAAAATAAGTGAAATGTGACTATATGACTGAATTGGAGTGAATTTGTTGCTATCTCCATAAGGAAACGAGCTAGAGCTCTGAAACTGTGCCTATACGCACTTTCATGAAAACACGTTTCTTTGAGGTTTTAAGCTCAGAACTTGAATCTGTGCCTGTATCTGGCCTAGGGTAGTGCTTCAGATCACTGTGCAATGCATATATGGCATCGATTGGTCCAATGTGCATGTATGGCCATGTGCAAGTGAATATAAGCTTCTGAAGTGAAGATATGCACTTTTTAAAAAACTTTGCTTTTATTTTAGTATCCATGACAAAACTTTTCATTCTGTGTATAACTCAGTTGGAAAGTGACAAACATGAGTGAAATGTGACTATATGACTGAATTTAGATTGAATTTGTTGCTATCTCCATAAGGAAGCGAAGCTAGAGCTCTGAAACTGTGCCTATACGCACTTTCATGAAAACACGCTTCTTTGAGGTTTTAAGCTCAGAACTTGAATCTGTGCGTGTATTTGGCCTGGGTTGTGCTTCAGATCACTGTGCAATGCATATATGGCATCGATTGATCCAATGTGCATGTCTGGCCATGTTGAAGTGAATATAAGCTTCTGAAGTGAAGATATGCACTTTTTTAAAACTTGCTTTTTTTTTCAGTCTCCATGACAAAACTTTTCATTCTGTGTATAACTCAGTTGGAAAGTGACAGACATGAGTGAAATGTGACTATATGACTGAATTGGAGTGAATTTGTTGCTATCTCCATAGGAAGCGAGCTAGAGCTCTGAAACTGTGCCTATACACGCACTTTCATGAAAAACACGCTTCTTTGAGGTTTTATGCTCAGAACTTGAATCTGTTGCATGTATCTGGCTTGGGAAGTCTTTCAGATCACTGTGCAATGCATATATGGCATCGATTGGTCCAATGTGCATGTATGGCCATGTGGAAGTGAATATGAGCTTCTGAAGTGAATATATGCACTTTTTAAAAACTTTCCTTTTTTTTCACGCTCTCCATGTCAAAACATTTCATTCTGTGTACAACTCAGTGGGAAAGTGACAAAAATGAGTGAAATGTGACTATATGACTTCAATGTAGTTGAATTTGTTCCTATCTCCATAAGGGAATTGAGCTAGAGCTCTGAAAAATGTGCCTATACGCACTTTCATGAAAACACGCTTTTGAGGTTTTAAGCTCAGAACTTGAATCTGCGTGTATCTGGCCTGGGTAGTGCTTCAGATCTCTGTGCAATGCATATATGGCATCGATTGGTCCAATGTGCATGTATGGCCATGTGGAAGTGAATATGAGCTTCTGAAGTGAAGATATGCACTTTTTTTTAAAATTTACCTTTTTTTTAGTGTCCATGTCAAAACTTTTCATTCGGTGTATAACTAAGTTGGAAAGTGACAAACATGAGTGAAATGTAACTATATGACTGAATTAGAGTGAATTTGTTGCTATCTCCATAAGGAAGCGAGCTAGAGCTCTGAAAATGTGCCTTTTCGCACTTTCATGAAAACACGCTTCTTTGAGGTTTTAAGCTCAGAACTTGAATCTGTGCGTGTATTTGGCCTGGGTGGTGATTCAGATCACTGTGCAATGCATATATGGCATCGATTGGTCCAATGTGCATGTATGGCCATGTTGAAGTGAATATGAGCTTCTGAAGTGAAGATATGCACTTTTTAAAAACTTGCTTTTTTTAAGTCTCCATGTCAAAACTTTTCATTGATTGTATAACTCAGTTGGAAAGTGACAGAAATGAGTGAAATGTGACTATATGACTGAATTGGATTGAATTTGTTCCTATCTCCATAAGGAATTGAGCTCGAGCTCAGAAACTGTGCCTTTACGCACTTTCATGAAAACACGCTTCTTTGAGGTTTTAAGCTCAGAACTTGAATCTGTGCATGTATCTGGCCTGGGTAGTGCTTCAGATCACTGTGAAATGCATATATGGCATCGATTGGTCCAATTTGCATGTATGGCCATGTGGAAGTGAATATGGCAACTGAAGTGAAGATATGCACTTTTTTAAAAATTTCCTTTTTTTTCACGTCCCATGTCAAACATTTCATTCGGTGTATAACTCATTTGGAAAGTGACAGAAATGAGTGAAATGTGACTATCTGACTGAATTGGAGTTAATTTGTTGCTATCTCCTTAAGGAAGCGAGCTAGAGCTCTGAAACTGTGCCTATACGCACTTTCATAAAAACACGATTCTTTGAGGTTTTAAGCTCAGAACTTGAATCTGTGCGTGTATCTGGCCTGGGTAGTGGTTCAGATCACTGTACAATGCAAATATGGCATCGATTGGTCCAATGTGCATGTATGGCCATGTGCAAGTGAATATGAGCTTCTTGAGTGAAGATATGCACTTTTTTAAAAATTTCCATTTTTTTCACGTCTCCATGTCAAAACATTTTAATCGGTGTTCAACTCAGTGCGAAAGCGACAAATATGAGTGAAATGTGACTTTATGACTTCATTGTAGTGAATTTGCTCCTATCTCCGTAAGGAAGCGAGTTAGAGCTCTGAAACTGTGCCAATCGCGACTTTCATGAAAAAAAACGCTTCTTTGAGGTTTTAAGCCTTGCACTTGAATCTGTCTCCTTAGCGTATCTGGCCTGGGTAGTGCTTCAGATCACTGTGCAATGCATATATTGCATCGATTGGTCCAATGTGCATGTATGGCCATGTGGAAGTGAATATAAGCTTCTGAAGTGAAGATATGCACTTTTTTTAAAACTTGCTTTTTTTTTAAATCTCCATGACAAAACTTTTCATTCGGTGTATAACTCAGTTGGAAAGTGACATAAATGAGTGAAATGTGACTATATGACTGAATTGGAGTGAATTTGTTGCTATCTCCCTAAGGAAGCGAGCTAGAGCTCTGAAAATGTGCCTATACGCACTTTCATGAAAACACGCTTCTTTGAGGTTTTAAGCTCAGAACTTGAATCTGTGCGTGTATCTGGCCTGGGTAGTGCTTCAGATCACTGTGCAATGCATATGTGGCATCTATTGGACCAATGTGCATGTATGGCCATGTTGATGTGAATACAAGCTTCAGAAGTGAAAATATTCACTTTTTTAAAAACTTGCTTTTTTTTTTAAGTCTCCTTGACAAAACTTTTCATTCGGTGTATAACTCAGTTGGAAAGTGTCAGACATGAGTGAAATGTGACTATATAACTTCATTGGAGTGAATTTGCTGCTATCTCCATAAGGAAGCGAGCTAGAGCTCTGAAACTGTGCCTATACGCACTTTCATGAAAACACGTTTCTTTGAGGTTTTAAGCTCAGAACTAGAATCTGTGCGTGTATCTGGTCTGGGTAGTGCTTCACATCACTGTGCAATGCATATATGGCATCGGTCCAATTGGTCCAATGTGCATGTATGGCCATGTGGAAGTCCATGTCAAAATATTGCTTCTCAGTTGGAAAGTGAAGATATGCACTTTTTAAAAATTTCCTTTTTTCTGAAACTGTGCTTCATGTCAAAACATTTCATTCGGTGTATAACACAGTTGTAAATTGACAGAAATAAGTGAAATGTGACTATATGACTGAATTGGAGTGAATTTGTTGCTATCTCCATAAGGAAACGAGCTAGAGCTCTGAAACTGTGCCTATACGCACTTTCATGAAAACACGCTTCTTTGAGGTTTTAAGCTCAGAACTTGAATCAGTGCCTGTATCTGGCCTGGGTAGTGCTTCAGATCACTGTGCAATGCATATATGGCATCGATTGGTCCAATGTGCATGTATGGCCATGTGGAAGTGAATATAAGCTTCAGAAGTGAAGATATGCACTTTTATAAAAACTTGCTTTTATTTTAGTATCCATGACAAAACTTTTCATTCGGTGTATAACTCAGTTGGAAAGTGACAGACATGAGTGAAATGTGACTATATGACTTAATTTGCGTGAATTTGTTGCTATCTCCATAAGGAAGCGAGCTAGAGCTCTGAAACTGTGCCTATACGCACTTTCATGAAAACACGCTTCTTTGAGGTTTTAAGCTCAGAACTTGAATCTGTGCGTGTATTTGGCCTGGGTTGTGGTTCAGATCACTGTGCAATGCATATATGGCATCGCTTGATCCAATGTGCATGTACGGCCATGTTGAAGTGTATATAAGCTTCTGAAGTGAAGATATGCACTTTTTTAAAAACTTGCTTTTTTTTAAGTCTCCATGACAAAACTTTACATTCGGTGTATAACTCAGTTGGAAAGTGACAGACATGAGTGAAATGTGACTATATGACTGAATTGGAGTGAATTTGTTGCTATCTCCATAGGAACCGAGCTAGAGCGCTGAAACTGTGCCTATACGCACTTTCATGAAAACACGCTTCTTTGAGGTTTTATGCTCAGAACTTGAATCGTTGCTTGTATCTGGCTTGGGAAGTCTTTCAGATCACTGTACAATGCATATATGGCATCGATTGGTCCAATGTGCATGTATGGCCATGTGGAAGTGAGTATGAGCTTCTGAAGTGAATATATGCACTTTTTTAAAAATTTCCTTTTTTTTCACGTCTCCTTGTCAAAACATTTCAATCGGTGTACAACTCAGTGCGAAAGCGACAAATATGAGTGAAATGTGACTTTGTGACTTCATTGTAGTGAAATTGCTCCTATCTCCGTAAGGGAGCGAGCTAGAGCTCTGAAAATGTGCCTATACGCACTTTCATGAAAACACGCTTCTTTGAGGTTTTAAGCTCAGAACTTGAATCGGTGCGTGTATCTGGCCTGGGAAGTTATTCAGATCTCTGTGCAATGCATATATGCCATCGATTGGTCCAATGTGCATGTATGGCCATGTGGAAGTGAATATGAGCTTCTCAAGTGAAGATATGCACTTTTTTAAAAACTTACCTTTTTTTCACGTCTCCATGTCAAAACTTTTCATTCGGTGTATAACTCAGTTGGAAAGTGACAGACATGAGTGAAATGTGACTATATCACTTCATTTGAGTGAATTTGTTGCTATCTCCATAAGGAAGCGAGCTAGAGCTCTGCAACAGTGCCTTTTCGCACTTTCATGAAAACACGCTTCTTTGAGGTTTTATGCTCAGAACTTGAATCTGTGCGTGTATTTGGCCTGGGTGGTGCTTCAGATCACTGTGCAATGCATATATGGCATCGATTGGTCCAATGTGCATGTAGGCCATGTTGAAGTGTATTTAAGCTTCTGAAGTGAAGATATGCACTTTTTTAAAAACTTGCTTTTTTTTAAGTCTCCATGACAAAACTTTTCATTCGGTGTATAACTCAGTTGGAAAGTGACAGACATGAGTGAAATGTGACTATATGACTGAATTGGATTGAATTTGTTCCTATCTCCATAAGGAATTGAGCTCGAGCTCAGAAACTGTGCCTTTACGCACTTTCATGAAAACACGCTTCTTTGAGGTTTTAAGCTCAGAACTTGAATCTGTGCATGTATCTGGCCTGGGTAGTGCTTCAGATCACTGTGAAATGCATATATGGCATCGATTGGTCCAATTTGCATGTATGGCCATGTGGAAGTGAATATGGCAACTGAAGTGAAGATATGCACTTTTTTAAAAATTTCCTTTTTTTTCACGTCTCCATGTCAAACATTTCATTCGGTGTATAACTCATTTGGAAAGTGACAGAAATGAGTGAAATGTGACTATCTGACTGAATTGGAGTTAATTTGTTGCTATCTCCTTAAGGAAGCGAGCTAGAGCTCTGAAACTGTGCCTATACGCACTTTCATAAAAACACGATTCTTTGAGGTTTTAAGCTCAGAACTTGAATCTGTGCGTGTATCTGGCCTGGGTAGTGGTTCAGATCACTGTACAATGCAAATATGGCATCGATTGGTCCAATGTGCATGTATGGCCATGTGCAAGTGAATATGAGCTTCTTGAGTGAAGATATGCACTTTTTTAAAAATTTCCATTTTTTTCACGTCTCCATGTCAAAACATTTTAATCGGTGTTCAACTCAGTGCGAAAGCGACAAATATGAGTGAAATGTGACTTTATGACTTCATTGTAGTGAATTTGCTCCTATCTCCGTAAGGAAGCGAGTTAGAGCTCTGAAACTGTGCCAGTACGCACTTTCATGAAAAAACGCTTCTTTGAGGTTTTAAGCCTTGCACATGAATCTGTGCGTGTATCTGGCCTGGGTAGTGCTTCAGATCACTGTGCAATGCATATATTGCATCGATTGGCCCAATGTGCATGTATGGCCGTGTGGAAGTGAACATGAGCTTCTGAAGTGAAGATATGCACTTTTTTTAAAACTTGCTTTATTTTAAAATCTCCATGACAAAACTTTTCATTCGGTGTATAACTCAGTTGGAAAGTGACATAAATGAGTGAAATGTGACTATATGACTGAATTGGAGTGAATTTGCTGCTATCTCCCTTAGGAAGCGAGCTAGAGCTCTGAAAATGTGCCTATACGCACTTTCATGAAAACACGCTTCTTTGAGGTTTTAAGCTCAGAACTTGAATCTGTGCGTGTATCTGGCCTGGGTAGTGCTTCAGATCACTGTGCAATGCATATGTGGCATCTATTGGACCAATGTGCACGTATGGCCATGTTGATGTGAATACAAGCTTCAGAAGTGAAAATATTCACTTTTTAAAAACTTGCTTTTTTTTTTAAGTCTCCTTGACAAAACTTTTCATTCGGTGTATAACTCAGTTGGAAAGTGTCAGACATGAGTGAAATGTGACTATATAACTTCATTGGAGTGAATTTGCTGCTATCTCCATAAGGAAACTGAGCTAGAGCTCTGAAACTGTGCCCTATATCGGTCTGGGTAGTGCTTTCATGAAAACACGTTTCTTTGAGGTTTTAAGCTCAGAACTAGAATCTGTGCGTGTATCTGGTCTGGGTAGTGCTTCACATCACTGTGCAATGCATATATGGCATCGATTGGTCCAATGTGCATGTATGGCCATGTGGAAGTAAATATAAGCTTCTGAAGTGAAGATATGCACTTTTTTAAAAATTTCCTTTTTTTTCACGTCTTCATGTCAAAACATTTCATTCGGTGTATAACTCAGTTGTAAATTGACAGAAATAAGTGAAATGTGACTATATGACTGAATTGGAGTGAATTTGTTGCTATCTCCATAAGGAAACGAGCTAGAGCTCTGAAACTGTGCCTATACGCACTTTCATGAAAACACGCTTCTTTGAGGTTTTAAGCTCAGAACTTGAATCTGTGCGTGTTGTATTTGGCCTGGGTTGTGGTTCAGATCACTGTGCAATGCATATATGGCATCGCTTGGTCCAATGTGCATGTATGGCCATGTTGAAGTGTATATAAGCTTCTGAAGTGAAGATATGCACTTTTTAAAAACTTGCTTTTTTTCAGTCTCCATGACAAAACTTTCATTCGGTGTATAACTCAGTTGGAAAGTGACAGACATGAGTGAAATGTGACTATATGACTGAATTGGAGTGAATTTGTTGCTATCTCCATAGGAAGCGAGCTAGAGCGCTGAAACTGTGCCTATACGCACTTTCATGAAAACACGCTTCTTTGAGGTTTTATGCTCAGAACTTGAATCGTTGCTTGTATCTGGCTTGGGAAGTCTTTCAGATCACTGTACAATGCATATATGGCATCGATTGGTCCAATGTGCATGTATGGCCATGTGGAAGTGAATATGAGCTTCTGAAGTGAATATATGCACTTTTTTAAAAATTTCCTTTTTTTTCACGTCTCGATGTCAAAACATTTCAATCGGTGTACAACTCAGTGCGAAAGCGACAAATATGAGTGAAATGTGACTTTGTGACTTCATTGTAGTGAAATTGCTCCTATCTCCGTAAGGAAGCGAGCTAGAGCTCTGAAAATGTGCCTATACGCACTTTCATGAAAACACGCTTCTTTGAGGTTTTAAGCTCAGAACTTGAATCAGTGCCTGTATCTGGCCTGGGAAGTTATTCAGATCTGTGCACAATGCATATATGCCATCGATTGGTCCAATGTGCATGTATGGCCATGTGGAAGTGAATATGAGCTTCTCAAGTGAAGATATGCACTTTTTTAAAAACTTACTTTTTTTTCACGTCTCCATGTCAAAACTTTTCATTCGGTGTATAACTCAGTTGGAAAGTGACAGACATGAGTGAAATGTGACTATATCACTTCATTTGAGTGAATTTGTTGCTATCTCCATAAGGAAGCGAGCTAGAGCTCTGAAACAGTGCCTTTTTTCGTACTTTCATGAAAACACGCTTCTTTGAGGTTTTATGCTCAGAACTTGAATCGGTGCGTGTATCTGGCTTGGGAAGACTTTCAGATCACTGTACAATGCATATATGGCATCGATTGGTCCAATGTGCATGTATGGCCATGTGGAAGTGAATATGAGCTTCTGAAGTGAAGATATGCACTTTTTTAAAAATTTCCTTTTTTTTCACGTCCCCATGTCAAAACTTTTCATTCGGTGTATAACTCAGTGGGAAAGCGACAAACATGAGTGAAATGTGACTATATGACTGAATTGGAGTGAATTTGCTGCTATCTCCGTAAGGAAGCGAGATAGAGCTCTGAAACTGTGCCTATACGCACTTTCATGAAAACACGCTTCTTTGAGGTTTTAAGCTCAGAACTTGAATCTGTGCGTGTATCCGGCCTGGGTAGTGCTTCAGATCACTATGCAATGCATATATGGCATCGATTGGTCCAATGTGCATGTATGGCCATGTGGAAGTGAATATAAGCTTCGGAAGTGAAGATATGCACTTTTTTAAAAACTTGCTTTTTTTTTTACGTCTCCATGAAAAAACTTTTCATTCGGTGTATAACTCAGTTGGAAAGTGACAAACATGAGTGAAATGTGACTATATGACTTCATTGGAGTGAATTTGCTTCAATCTCCGTAAGGAAGCGAGCTAGAGCCCTGAAACTGAGCCTATACGCAATTTCATGAAAACACACTTCTTTGAGGTTTTAAGCTCAGAACTTGAATCGGTGTGTATCTGGCCTGGGAAGTGATTCAGATCACTGTGCAATGCATATATGGCATCGAATGGTCCAATGTGCATGTATCGGCATTTGCAAGTGAATATGAGCTTCCGAAGTGTAGATATGCACTTTTTTAAAAATTTCCTTTTTTTTCACGTCTCCATGTGAAAACATTTAATTCGGTGTATAACTCAGTGGGAAAGCGACAAACATGAGTGAAATGTGACTATATGACTGAATTGGAGTGAATTTGCTGCTATCTCCGTAAGGAAGCGAGCTAGAGCTCCGAAACTGTGCCTATACGCACTTTCATGAACGCACGCTCCTTTGAGGTTTTAAGCTCAGAACTTGAATCAGTGCCTGTATCTGGCCTGGGTAGTGCTTCAGATCACTATGCAATGCATATATGGCATCGATTGGTCCAATGTGCATGTATGGCCATGTGGAAGTGAATATAAGCTTCGGAAATGGAGATATGTACTTTTTTAAAAACTTGCTTTTTTTTTTACGTCTCCATGAAAAAACTTTTCATTCGGTGTATAACTCAGTTGGAAAGTGACAAACATCAGTGAAATGTGACTATATGACTGGACTGGAGTGAATTTGTTGCTATCTCCTTAAGGAAGCGAGCTAGAGCGCTGAAACTGTGCCTATATGCACTTTCATGAAAACACGCTACTTTGAGGTTTTAAGCTCAGAACTTGAATCGGCGCGTGTATCTGGCCTGGGAAGTGATTCAAATCACTGTGCAATGCATATATGGCATCGATTGGTCCAATGTGCATGTATGGCCATGTGGAAGTGAATTTAAGCTTCTGAAGAGAAGATATGCACTTTTTAAAAACTTGCTTTTTTTTACGTCTCCATGACAAAACTTTTCATTCGGCGTATAACTCAGTTGGAAAGTGACAAACATGGGTGAAATGTGACTATATGACTGAATTTGTTGCTATCTCCGTAAGGAAGCAAGCTAGAGCGCTGAAACTGTGCCTATACGCACTTTCATGAAAACACGCTTCTTTGAGGTTTGATGCTCAGAAATTGAATCTGTGCGTGTATCTTGCTTGGAAAGTGCATCAGATCACTGTGCCATGCATATATGGCATCTGTTGGTCCAATGTGCATGTATGGCCATTTGGAAGTGAACATGAGCTTCTGAAGTGAAGATATGCACTTTTTTAAAAACTTTTCATTTTGTGTATTACTCAGTGGGAAAGTGACAAACATGAGTGAAATGTGACTATATGACTGAATTGGAGTGAATTTATTTCGATCTCCGTAAAGGGTAATGAGAGGAGTCACCTGTCTCCATTAGGGTTAATGATATGACTGCAGGGTGAGTGTACAGGGGTAATGAGTACAATCACCTGTCTCTTTTAAGGTTAGTAATATGGCTGCAGGGGGAATGTACAGGGGTAATGAGAACAGTCACCTGTCTCTATTAGGTTTAATGATATGACTGCAGGGGGATTGTACAGGAGTAATGAGCGGAGTCACCTGTCTCTATTAAGGTAAGTGATATGACTGCAGGGGGATTGTACAGGGGTAATGAGCGGAGTCACCTGTTTCTATTAGGGTTAGTGATATGACTGCAGGGGGATTGTACAGGGGTAATGAGCGGAGTCACCTGTTTCTATTAGGGTTAGTGATATGACTGCAGGTGGAGTGTACAGCGGTGATGAGTGGAGTCACCTGTCTCTATTAGGGTTGATGATATGACTGCAGGCGGAGCATACAGGGGTAATGAGTGGAGTCTCCTGTCTCTATTCGGGTTAATGATATGACTGCTGGGGGAGTGCACAGGGTTGATGAGTGAAGTCACCAGTCTTTATTAGGGTTAATGATATGACTGCAGGGGGATTGTACAGGGGTAATGAGCGGAGTCACCTGTTTCAATTAGGGTTAGTGATATGACTGCAGGGGGAGTGTACAGGGGTGATGAGTGGAGTCACCTATCTTCATTAGGGTTAATGATATGACTGCAGTGGGAGTGTCTAGTGGTTATGAGTAGAGTCACCTGTCTCTATTAGGGTTGATGATATGATTGCAGGGGGAGCATACAGGGGTGAGGAGTGGAGTCACCTGTCTCTATTAGGGTTGATGATATGACTGCAGGCAGAGCATACAGGGGTAATGAGTGGAGTCACCTGTCTCTATTAGGGTTAATGATATGACTGCAGGGGGAGAGTAGAAGGGTGATGAGTACAGTCACCTGTCTCCATTAGGGTTCATGATATGACTGCAGGGGGAGCGAATCTGGGGGATGAGTTGAGTCACCTGTCTCTATTAGGGTTAATGATAAGACTGCAGGGGGAGCGTACAGGGGTGATGAGAGGAGTCACGTGTCTCTATTAGGGTCAATGATATGACTGCAGGGGGCCAGTACATGGGTGATGAGTACAGTCACCTGTCTCAATGAGGGTTAATGATATGACTGCAGGCGGAGCATACAGGGGTAATGAGTGGAGTCACCTGTCTCTATTAGGGTTAATGATATAACTGCTGGGGGAGTGTACAGGGGTGATGAGTGGAGTCACCTGTCTCTAATAGAGTTAATGATATGACTGCTGGGGGAGTGCACAGGGGTGATGAGTACAGTCACTTGTCTCAATGAGGGTTAATGATATCACTGCCGGGGGAGTGGACAGGCGTGATCAGTTGAGTCACCTGTCTCTATTAGGGTTAATGATATGACTGCAGGGGGAGTGTACTTGTGTAATGAGTACAATCACCTATCTTTATTAGGGTTAATGATATGACTGCAGTGGGAGTGTACAGTGGTTATGAGTAGAGTCACCTGTCTCTATTAGGGTTGATGATATGACTGCAGGCGGAGCATACAGGGGTAATGAGTGGAGTCACCTGTCTCTATTAGGGTTAATGATATGACTGCTGGGGCAGTGCACAGGGGTGATGAGTACAGTCACCTGTCTTTATTTGGGTTAATGATATGACTGCAGGGGGAGTGTACAGGGGTAATGAGTGGAGTCACCTGTCACTACTAGGTTTAATGCTATGACTGCAGGGGGAGTGTACAGGTGTGATGAGTGGAGTCACCTATCTCTATTAGGGTTAATGATATGACTGCAGGGGGAGTGTACAGGGGTAATGAGTGGAGTCACCTGTCACTACTAAGGTTAATGATATGACTGCAGTGGGAGTGTACAGTGGTTATGAGTAGAGTCACCTGTCTCTATTAGGGTTAATGATATGACTGCTGGGGGAGTGCACAGGGGTGATGAGTACATTCACCTGTCTCTATTAGGGTTAATGTTATGACTGCAGGGGGAGTGCTCAGGGGTAATGAGTACAGTCACCTATCTTTATTAGGGTTAATGATATGACTGCCGGGGGAGTGGGCAGGCGTGATGAGTTGACTCACCTGTCTCTATTAGGGTTAATGATATGACTGCAGGGGAAGTGTACTTGTGTAATGAGTACAATCACCTATCTTCATTCGGGTTAATGATATGACTGCAGTGGGAGTGTACAGTGGTTATGAGTAGAGTCACCTGTCTCTATTAGGGTTAATGATATGACTGCTGGGGGAGTGCACAGGGGTGATGAGTACATTCACCTGTCTTTTTTTGGGTTAATGATATGACTGCAGGGGGAGTGTACAGCGTTGATGAGTGGAGTCACCTGTCTCAATTAGGGTTAATGAGATGACTGCTGGGGGAGTGCACAGGGGTAATGAGTACAGTTACCTGTCTCTATTAGGGTTAAGGATATGACTGCAGTGGGAGTGTACAGGGGTAATGAGTGGAGTCACCTGTCACTACTAGGGTTAATGATATGACTGCAGGGGGAGTGCCCAGGGGTGATGAGTTGAGTCAGCTGTCTCAATTAATGTTAATGATGTGACCGCAGGGGGAGTGCACAGGGCTAATGAGCGGAGACATCTGTCTCTTCTAGGGTTAATGATATGACTGCAGGGGGGGGCGTAGATGGATGGTGAATACAGTCACCTGTCTCCATTAGGGTTAATGATATGACTGCAGGGGGAGTGAATCTGGGGGATGAGTTGAATCACCTGTCTCTATTAGGGATAATGATAAGACTGCAGGGGGAGCATACAGGGGTGATGAGAGGAGTCATGTGTCTCAATTAGGGTCAAGGATATGACTGCAGGGGGCCAGTACATGCGTGATGAGTACAGTCACTTTTCTCAATGAGGGTTAATGATATGACTGCAGGGGGAGTGTACAGGGGTGATGCGTGGAGTCACTCATCTCTATTAAGGTTAATGATATGACTGCAGTGGGAGTGTACAGGGGTAATGAGCAGAGACATCTGTCTCTACTAGGGTTAATGATATGACTGCAGGGGGAGCGAATCTGGGGGATGAGTTGAGTCACCTGTCTCTATTAGGGTTAATGATATGACTGCAGGGGGAGTGTACTTGTGTAATGAGTACAATCACCTATCTTCAGTCGGGTTAATGATATGACTGCAGTGGGAGTGTACAGTGGTTATGAGTAGAGTCACCTGTCTCTATTAGGGTTGATGATATGACTGCAGGCAGAGCATACAGGGGTAATGAGTGGAGTCACCTGTCTCTATTAGGGTTAATGATATGACTGCTGGGGGAGTGCACAGGGGTGATGAGTACAGTCACCTGTCTTTTTTTGGGTTAATGATATGACTGCAGGGGGAGTGTACAGGGTTGATGAGTGGAGTCACCTGTCTCTATTCGGGTTAATGATATGACTGCTGGGGGAGTGCACAGGGGTAATGAGAACAGTCACCTGTCTCTATTAGGGTTAATGATTTGACTGCAGGGAGAGTGTAGATGGATAATGAATACAGTCACCTGTGTCCATTAGGGTTAATGACATGACTGCAGGGGGAGCGAATCTGGGGGATGAGTTGAGTCACCTGTCTCTATTAGGGTAAATGATAAGACTGCAGGGGGAGCGTACAGGGGTGATGAGAGGAGTCACGTGTCTCTTTGAGGGTCAATGTTATGACTGCAGGGGGCCAGTACATGGGTGATGAGTACAGTCACTTGTCTCAATGAGGGTTAATGATATGACTCCCGGGGGAGTGGACAGGCGTGATGAGTTGAGTCACCTGTCTCTATTAGGGTTAATGATATGACTGCAGGGGGAGTGAACTTGTGTAATGAGTACAATCACCTATCTTTATTAGGGTTAATGATATGACTGCAGTGGGAGTGTACAGTGGTTATGAGTAGAGACACCTGTCTCTATTAGGGTTCATGATATGACTGCAGGCGGAGCATACAGGGGTAATGAGTGAAGTCACCTGTCTCTATTAGGGTTAATGATATGACTGCTGGGGGAGTGCACAGGGGTGATGAGTACAGTCACTTGTCTCAATGAGGGTTAATGATATGACTGCCGGGGTAGTGGACAGGCGTGATGAGTTGAGTCACCTGTCTCGATTAGGGTTAATGATATGACTGCAGGGGGAGTGCCCAGGGGTGATGAGTTGAGTCAGCTGTCTCTATTAATGTTAATGATGTGACCGCAGGGGGAGCGTACAGAGGTAATGAGTGGAGTCACCTGTCACTACTAGGGTTAATGATATGACTGCAGGGGGAGTGTACAGGGGTGATGAGTGGAGTCACCTATCTCTATTAGGGTTCATGATATGACTGCAGCGGGAGTGTACAGGGGTGATGACTGGAGTCACCTGTCTCTACTAGGGTTAATGATATGACTGCATGGGGAGTGAACAGGGGTGATGAGCAGAGACATCTGTCTCTACTAGGGTTAATGATATGACTGCAGGGGGAGCGTAGATGGATGATGAATACAGTCACCTGTCTCCATTAGGGTTAATGATATGACTGCAGGGGGAGCGAATCTGGGGTGATGAGAGGAGTCACCTGTCTCTATTAGGGTTAATGAGAAGACTGCAGGGGGAGCGTACAGGGGTGATGAGAGGAGTCACGTGTCTCTATTAGGGTCAATGATATGACTGCAGGGGGCCATTACATGGGTGATGAGTACAGTCACTTGTCTCAATGAGGGTTAATGATATGAATGCCGGGGGAGTGGGCAGGCGTGATGAGTTGACTCACCTGTCTCTATTAGGGTTAATGATATGACTGCAGGGGGAGTGTACTTGTGTAATGAGTACAATCACCTATCTTCATTAGGGTTAATGATATGACTGCAGGGGGAGTGTACAGGTTTGATGAGTACAGTCACCTGTCTCTATTAGGGTTAATGATATGACTGCTGGGGGAGTGCACAGGGGTAATGAGTACAGTCACCTGTCTCTATTAGGGTTAATGATATGACTGGAGGGGGAGAGTACAGGGGTAATGAGTGCAGTCACCTGTCACTACTAGGGTTAATGATATGACCGCAGGGAGCCAGTACATGGGTGATGAGTACAGTCACCTGTCTCAATTAGGGTTAATGACATGACTGCCGGGGGAGTGGACAGGCGTGATGAGTTGAGTCACCTGTCTCTATTAGGGTTAATGATATGACTGCAGGGGGAGCATACTTGTGTAATGAGTACAATCACCTATCTTTATTAGGGTTAATGATATGACTGCAGCGGGAGCGTACAGGGGTGATTTGAGGAGTCACGTGTCTCTATTAGGGTCAATGATATGACTGCAGGGAGCCAGTACATGGGTGATAAGTACAATCACCTGTCTCAATTAGGGTTAATGACATGACTGCCGGGGGAGTGGACAGGCATGATGAGTTGAGTCACCTGTCTCTATTAGGGTTAATGATATGACTGCAGGGGGAGCATACTTGTGTAATGAGTACAATCACCTATCTTTATTAGGGTTAATGATATGACTGCAGTGGGAGGGTACAGTGGTTATGAGTAGAATCACCTGTCTCCATTAGGGTTGATGGTATGACTGGAGGGGGAGTTTACAGGGGTAATGAGTGGAGTCACCTGTCACTACTAGGGTTAATGATATGACCGCAGGGGGAGTGTACAGGGGTGATGAGTGGAGTCACCTATCTCTATTAGGGTTAATGATATGACTGCAGGGGGAGTGTACAGCCTAATGAGTGGAGTCACCTGTCTCTACTAGGGTTATTGATATGACTGCAGGGGGAGTGTACGGGGTAATGAGCGGAGACATCTGTCTCTACTAGGGTTAATGATATGACTGCAGGGGGAGTGTAGAGGGGTGATGAGGACAGTCACCTGTCTCTATTTGGGTTAATGATATGACTGCAGGGGGAGCGTACAGGGGTGATTTGAGGAGTCACGTGCCTCTATTAGGGTCAATGATATGACTGCAGGGAGCCAGTACATGGGTGATGAGTACAGTCACCTGTCTCAATCAGGGTTAATGACATGACTGCCGGGGGAGTGGACAGGCGTGATGAGTTGAGTCACCTGTCTCTATTAGGGTTAATGATATGACTGCAGGGGGAGCATACTTGTGTAATGAGTACAATCACCTATCTTTATTAGGGTTAATGATATGACTGCAGTGGGAGTGTACAGTGGTTATGAGTAGAGTCACCTGTCTCTATTAGGGTTGATGGTATGACTGCAGGCAGAGCATACAAGGGTGATGAGTGGAGTCACCTGTCACTACTAGGGTTAATGATATGACCGCAGGGGGAGTGTACAGGGGTGATGAGTGGAGTCACTTGTCTCTACTAGGGTTATTGATATGACTGCAGGGGGAGTGTACGGGGTAATGAGCGGAGACATCTGTCTCTACTAGGGTTAATGATATGACTGCAGGGGGAGTGTAGAGGGATGATGAGGACAGTCACCTGTCTCTATTTGGGTTAATGATATGACTGCAGGGGGAGCGTACAGGGGTGATTTGAGGAGTCACGTGCCTCTATTAGGGTCAATGATATGACTGCAGGGAGCCAGTACATGGGTGATGAGTACAGTCACCTGTCTCAATCAGGGTTAATGACATGACTGCCGGGGGAGTGGACAGGCGTGATGAGTTGAGTCACCTGTCTCTATTAGGGTTAATGATATGACTGCAGTGGGAGTGTACAGTGGTTATGAGTAGAGTCACCTGTCTCTATTAGGGTTGATGGTATGACTGCAGGCAGAGCATACAAGGGTGATGAGTGAAGTCACCTGTCTCTATTAGGGTTAATGATATGACTGCAGCGGGAGCGTACAGGGGTGATTTGAGGAGTCACGTGTCTCTATTAGGGTCAATGATATGACTGCAGGGAGCCAGTACATGGGTCATAAGTACAATCACCTGTCTTAATTAGGGTTAATGACATGACTGCCGGGGGAGTGGACAGGCGTGATGAGTTGAGTCACCTGTCTCTATTAGGGTTAATGATATGACTGCAGGGGGAGCATACTTGTGTAATGAGTACAATCACCTATCTTTATTAGGGTTAATGATATGACTGCAGTGGGAGTGTACAGTGGTTATGAGTAGAGTCACCTGTCTCCATTAGGGTTGATGGTATGACTGGAGGGGAGTGTACAGGGGTAATGAGTGGAGTCACCTGTCACTACTAGGGTTAATGATATGACCGCAGGGGGAGTGTACAGGGGTGATGAGTGGAGTCACCTATCTCTATTAGGGTTAATGATATGACTGCAGGGGGAGTGTACAGCCTAATGAGTGGAGTCACCTGTCTCTACTAGGGTTATTGATATGACTGCAGGGGGAGTGTACGGGGTAATGAGC
This sequence comes from Gymnothorax javanicus, assembly GCA_029692085.1. NCBI lineage: Eukaryota > Metazoa > Chordata > Actinopteri > Anguilliformes > Muraenidae > Gymnothorax > Gymnothorax javanicus. The sequence goes on along the minus strand of CM056200.1, from coordinate 127,515,045 downwards.
GGAGACATCTGTCTCTACTAGGGTTAATGATATGACTGCAGGGGGAGTGTAGAGGGGTGATGAGGACAGTCACCTGTCTCTATTTGGGTTAATGATATGACTGCAGGGGGAGCGTACAGGGGTGATTTGAGGAGTCACGTGCCTCTATTAGGGTCAATGATATGACTGCAGGGAGCCAGTACATGGGTGATGAGTACAGTCACCTGTCTCAATCAGGGTTAATGACATGACTGCCGGGGGAGTGGACAGGCGTGATGAGTTGAGTCACCTGTCTCTATTAGGGTTAATGATATGACTGCAGGGGGAGCATACTTGTGTAATGAGTACAATCACCTATCTTTATTAGGGTTAATGATATGACTGCAGTGGGGTTGATGGTATGACTGCAGGCAGAGTTATGATGAGTGAAGTCACCTGTCTCTATTAGGGTTAATGATATGACTGCTGGGGAGTGCACAGGGGTGATGAGTGGAGTCACCTGTCTCCATTAGGGGTTGATGGGACTGGAGGGGAGTGTACAGGGGGTAATGAGTGGAGTCACCTGTCACTACTAGGGTTAATGATATGACCGCAGGGGAGGTACAGGGGTGATGAGTGGAGTCACCTATCTCTATTAGGGTTAATGATATGACTGCAGGGGGAGTGTACAGCCTAATGAGTGGAGTCACCTGTCTCTACTAGGGTTATTGATATGACTGCAGGGGGGTGTACGGGGTAATGAGCGGAGACATCTGTCTCTACTAGGGTTAATGATATGACTGCAGGGGGAGTGTGTGAGGGGTGATGAGGACAGTCACCTGTCTCTATTTGGGTTAATGATATGACTGCAGGGGACGTGCAGGGGTGATTTGAGGAGTCACGTGCCTCTATTAGGGTCAATGATATGACTGCAGGGAGCCAGTACATGGGTGATGAGTACAGTCACCTGTCTCAATCAGGGTTAATGACATGACTGCCGGGGGAGTGGACAGGCGTGATGAGTTGAGTCACCTGTCTCTATTAGGGTTAATGATATGACTGCAGGGGGAGCATACTTGTGTAATGAGTACAATCACCTATCTTTATTAGGGTTAATGATATGACTGCAGTGGGAGTGTACAGTGGTTATGAGTAGAGTCACCTGTCTCTATTAGGGTTGATGGTATGACTGCAGGCAGAGCATACAAGGGTGATGAGTGAAGTCACCTGTCTCTATTAGGGTTAATGATATGACTGCTGGGGGAGTGCACAGGGGTGATGAGTGGAGTCACCTGTCTCTATTAGGGTTAATGATATGACTGCAGGGCGAGTGTATAGGGGTGATGAGTGGAGTCACCTATCTCTATTAGGGTTAATGATATGACTGCAGGGGGAGTGTACAGGGGTAATGAGTGGAGTCACCTGTCTCTACTAGGGTTACTGATATGACTGCAGGGGGAGTGTACAGGGGTGATGAGTGGAGTCACCTATCTCTATTAGGGTTAATGATATGACTGCAGGGGGAGTGTACGGGGTAATGAGCGGAGACATCTGTCTCCACTCGGGTTAATGATATGACTGCAGGGGGAGTGTAAAGGGGTGATGAGTACAGTCACCTGTCTCCATTAGGGTTAATGATATGACTGCAGGGGGAGCGAACCTGGGGGATGAGTTGAGTCACCTGTTTCTATTAGGGTTAATGATAAGACTGCAGGGGGGAGTGTACAGGGGTGATGAGTACAGTCACCTGTCTCTATTTGGGTTAATGATATGACTGCAGGGGGAGCGTACAGGGGTAATGAGTTCAGTCACCTGTCTCTGTTAGGGTTAATAATATGACTGAGGATGACTGATATATCCATGTCATTATTTAATTTCAGAAGTCCTTGAAAACTATTGCCATATGAGCTGAAAAATGAGCACAAACACTGATTTTCTAAGTCCAAAATGCTGAATTTCTCAAAAACCGGGATGTAGAATTTTCTAATTTTTGCAGGGGATCATCAGAACATCATAAGGAAGAGACTTCTGTACATCTCCGCTTTGGCAATCTGAAGACAGGCACATGATGAACTTGCAGGACAGCTTTGGACTCCTCACTCCAGTGGGCAAAAATTTTTCCATAGCTTAAGAGTGGATAGATAAAAAAGTTGGGGTTAATTAAAAAAGTAGCAACATTGTGCAAATATCCCATGTAAACGGCAGGCTTGTGTTGCATTTAAAAAACAATGAAAATGAGGATTAGTGGGAGTAGTCAAACTTTTGCTGCTAGATGTCTGCTACAAGAGGGGGAATGAATAAACTGGTATGAACCATTTATGTCTAGTGTAAATCAGTGGGCCAGGAAGGTAGGAATGAGACAGGGGGAGATAGCAGAGAACGTTAGTTCGTCACCAACACCACCATGGGTAATACCTGAGCTACGCACTGAGCTCTGTTTCCTTCAGGAGGAAGACAAGAGGGAGGTGAGAGAGTGTGGAAGAATATCTTGGGGCAGCTAGGAGGGAAAAGATATTAATTTTCACAGATGGATCTAGAGATCCAGTTAATCGGACAGCAGGGTTTGGGATTTCTATAGAACAGCACAAGCTGAAGTCTAGTTTCCGAGTATCGGATGAAACATCGGTTTTCACAGCAGAGTTGATGGCAATCAGGGGCGGACTGGCGCAAAAAAGTAGCCTGGGAATTCGTACCTGACCAGCCCACTCTCCAGACGGCGGGGATGGGGAGGTAGTGGCTGGCTGAAAAAATTTCACGTTATTTGACAAAAAAGTATGCATTTTAACATCATACTGGACTATATTTCCGATAAAACATTTATATTATTAGTTCTTGAGTTTATATAACTCCAATTCGCCTACAAAAAAATAATTGTTGTGTTTATCTAACATACAAACCCAGTGGCTATATGCATGTGTGATCTCAGCAGATGTTAACGGATCACCTAGTCCACCCCCCCGCCCCCGCCTCCTCCTCCTCATGTACGTGTACTTATGTACGTTGTACATGTGAGTGAACTTATTATTCTGTAGGCAGGGGTTGGGTGGGTAATACCCAAAAACAAACAATCCTATTTATATTAAAGATCCTACTTACTCGAAAGATGTCCTGAAATAAACTGAATATTATGATGCTGTCCTATATTAAAAACATACCATTGTCAACATATAACTCATGTATTTTACAGAAATATTATTATTATTATTTTTACATGAATGGATGTGAAACAGAAATGTGACTTTGGGGGCATTGAATTTTTCAATAAGACCACTGTATTACTTGGATTGATTCATACATAGCCTTTTTAAAAATAAAGTTACATATTTTACTAACAGACTGTAATGGGCACAGAATAGCTCACTAGCTTCAGAACCGCAGAAACTTGGTTGCAAATTTAATGGCAGGTGATTCTGAACGATAGGGTTTTGGAATTGAAAATTTGGAAAGTCTTCCTATATTCTAGGGCAAATTTTATTTGGCACCGTAAAACAACGAATCGATATGCATCAAATAGTAGGCTAATAACTTGTCCATTGGGGTCGTTACGTAAGCTCAAGCAAATTTAAACCGAACTCATACTTACGATAGCCTGTTAATTTAACGTCAGTCTTACCGCTTCCGTGTCCCCCTCCAAAAGAAAACTGCTTGCTGCATGAGGATCATCGTGGCAAAACAGCTGGTCGGTTTTTTGTTTGCATTTGAAAGCCTGAGGCTCCAATGTCTGCTTCCTTTATTCTCTTCGCTTTCCCCCCTCTCCTTTGCTTTCTGACATTTTCGGGATCATGTAGCCGTTGAAATGCGTTTTTAGACTGTTACCTCAGCAGGGGACAAGCAAGGCCATTGGTCAAACAAATTTCCCAGCAAGCCTGCCTTCTTAAACTTTTAGGACGAAAACAACAAAATTAAATAAATTGGGAATAGCCAAAGCCCGTAAATCGTTTTTATATGCAAGAAAACAGTTTTTCGGTCATTTCAGTAGCATAAATCAAATAGGGGAGAGCCGGTGCGAAATTAACGTGGGACGAAAGGTAATACGTCGATTTGCTCACGGCCATCCGCACTTCGATGCGTCATATTAGATCAGAACGTGCAGCTCGCGACACTCTCCAGACCCGCGAAAAATCTTGAGGTTTCGACGCTTCCTCGCGGAACGAGACCGGGAAGACCGTTTTCCACAGTGGTGAGTAAATTCAGACAAATGGTGAACTTTTTTGCCTTAAAGATTGTCTTTATCGCTCCATCTGTCATATTTATGATGAAGTGATTGGTCATTTAGTTTTGTAACATATCCTGAAGTTTGAAATGTCAGACTTTTTCCACTTTAGAAGCAATCCTGGTTCTAATGTCTGGAGTCACTGTCGGGGCGGAAGTAGCAATGGTTACGTTCGTCCCTTTCTGCTAATGCGGCCGAATTTTCTTTTTTAAAGCTCATTTAAAAAATGTGTGTGTTATATTTTACCGACAGAAAATGCCAAGAGTTAGGGTCAGAACTACCCAGAGAGGAAAGCTTGACCATCAGGTTTACGGAAGGGCCTTTCTGGATGTCCGAAGAGGTGAGAGTATAAGGAGGGAAGCAGAGGTGCATGGCGTTTGTCATGTCACCCTGTTCAGGTACTGCAAGAGGAGGGCAGAGGCAGGAGGGCAGCAGGCCGGAGCCCCAGGGTACAGGGCTCACAACGAAGTCTTCACAGAAGAACAGGAGAAGAGACTGCAGGCATATATAAAGAGAGCAGCTGATATATATTTTGGCCTGACTCCTAAAGAGGTTGGAGTAACACTGCAGACAGAGCTACACCACTATCGCCATTTAACCCTAACCCTTTCCCTAACCCAATTTCTAACCTGGCCAAAGGTTAATTCATTTATACATCATGTTAATTTTGTCAAATTAACCTTCAAGGTTTCCCACTACCAGGGTAAAAAAATACTTTGCAGGGTAAGAATTATTTTTAACCCTTACTCCAACCTCCATACTTACCCTTACCCTAACACAGTTTCTAACCTGGCCAAAGGTTAATTCATTTATACATCAGGAAGATTTTTGTCTAATTAACCTTCAAGGTTTTCCACTACCAGGGTATGAAAATATTTAGCAGGGCAAGAATTATCTTTAAACCTTACTCCAACCTCCATACTTACCCTTACCCAAAACCAATTTCTCACCTGGCCAAAGGTTAATTCATTTGGACATCAGGTTAATTTTGTCTAATTAACCTTCAAGGTTTCCCACTACCAGGGGAAGAAAATTTTAAGCAGGGTAAAAATTATCTTTAACCCTTACTCCAACCCTAATCCTAACCCTTACCCAAAACCAATTTCTCACCTGGCCAAAGGTTAATTCATTTGGACATCAGGTTAATTTTGTCAAATTAACCTTCAAGTTTTCCCACTACCAGGGTAAGAAAATATTAAGCAGGGTAAGAATTATCTTTAACCCTTACTCCAACCCCCATCCTTACCCTTTCCCTAACCCAATTTCTAACCTGGCCAAAGGTTATTTCATTTGGACATCAGTTTAATTTTGTATAATTAACCTACAAGGCTTCCCAATTCCAGCATAAGAAAATATTAAGCAGGGAAAGAATTATCTTAAAACCTTACTCCAACCTCAATACTTACCCTTACCCTAACCCAATTTCGAACCTGGACAAAGGTAAATTCATTTAGACATCAGGAAGATTTTGTCAAATTAACCTTCAAGGTTTTCCACTTCCAGGGTAAGAAAATATTAAGCATGGGAAGAATTATCTTTTACCCTTACTCCAACCCCCATCCTTACCCTTTCCCTCACCCAATTTCTAACCTGTCCAAAGGTTAATTCAATTCGAAATCAGGTTAATTTTGTATAATTAACCTTCAAGGTTTCCCACTACCAGGGTAAAAAAAAATATTAAGCAGGGTAAGAATTATCTTTAACCCTAACTGCAACCCCCATCCTTACCCTTTCCCTAACCCAATTTCTAATCTATCCAAAGGTTAATTCAATTCGAAATCAGGTTAATTTTGTATAATTAACCTTCAAGGTTTCCCACTACCAGGGTAAAAAAAAATATTAAGCAGGGTAAGAATTATCTTTAACCCTTACTGCAACCCCCATCCTTACCCTTTCCCTAACCCAATTTCTAACCTGGCCAAAGGTAAATTCATTTAGACATCAACTTAATTTTGTCGAATTAACCTTCAAGGCTTCCCAATACCAGCGTAAGAAAATATTAAGCAGGGTAAGAATTATCTTTAAACCTTAATCCAACCCCCATCCTTACCCTTTCCCTAACCCAATTTCTAACCTGTCCAAAGGTTAATTCAATTCGAAATCAGGTTAATTTTGTATAATTAACCTTCAAGGTTTCCCCACTACCAGGGTAAAAAAAATATTAAGCAGGGTAAGAATTATCTTTAACCCTTACTGCAACCCCCATCCTTACCCTTTCCCTAACCCAATTTCTAACCTGGCCAAAGGTAAATTCATTTAGAGATCAGCTCAATTTCGTCTAATTAACCTTCAAGGCTTCCCAATACCAGCGTAAGAAAATATTAAGCAGGGTAAGAATTATCTTTAACCCTTACTCCAACCCCCATCCTTACCCTTTCCCTAACCCAATTTCTAACATGGCCAAAGGTAAATTCATTCATACATCAGCTCAATTTCGTCTAATTAACCTTCAAGGCTTCCCAAGACCAGTCTAAGAAAATATTAAGCCGGGTAAGAATTATCTTTAACCGTTACTCCAACCCCTATCCTTACCCTTTCCCTTACCCATTTTCGAACCTGTCCAAAGATTAATTCAATTCGAAATCAGGTTAATTTTGTATAATTAACCTTCAAGGTTTCCCACTACCAGGGGAAGAAAATTTTAAGCAGGGTAAAAATTATCTTTAACCCTTACTCCAACCCTAATCCTAACCCTGACCCTAAACCAATTTCTCACCCGGCCAAAGGTTAATTCATTTGGACATCAGGTTAATTTTGTCAAATTAACCTTCAAGTTTTCCCACTACCGGGGTAAGAAAATATTAAGCAGGGTAAGAATTATCTTTAACCCTTACTCCAACCCCCATCCTTACCCTTTCCCTAACCCAATTTCTAACCTGGCCAAAGGTTATTTCATTTGGACATCAGTTTAATTTTGTATAATTAACCTTCAAGGCTTCCCAATTCCAGCATAAGAAAATATTAAGCAGGGAAAGAATTATGTTAAAACCTTACTCCAACCTCAATACTTACCCTTACCCTAACCCAATTTCTAACCTGGCCAAAGGTAAATTCATTTAGACATCAGGAAGATTTTGTCAAATAAACCTTCAAGGTTTTCCACTTCCAGGGTAAGAAAATATTAAGCATGGGAAGAATTATCTTTAACCCTTACTCCAACCCCCATCCTTACCCTTTCCCTCACCCAATTTCTAACCTGGCCAAAGGTAAATTCATTTAGACATCAACTTAATTTTGTCGAATTAACCTTCAAGGCTTCCCAATACCAGCGTAAGAAAATATTAAGCAGGGTAAGAATTATCTTTAACCCTTAATCCAACCCCCATCCTTACCCTTTCCCTAACCCAATTTCTAACCTGTCCAAAGGTAAATTCAATTCGAAATCAGGTTAATTTTGTCAAATTAACCTTCAAGTTTTCCCACTACCAGGGTAAGAAAATATTAAGCAGGGTAAGAATTATCTTTAACCCTTACTCCAACCCCGATACTTACCCTATCCCTAACCCAATTTCTAACCTGGCCAAAGGTTATTTCATTTGGACATCAGTTTAATTTTGTATAATTAACCTTCAAGGCTTCCCAATTCCAGCATAAGAAAATATTAAGCAGGGAAAGAATTATCTTAAAACCTTACTCCAACCTCAATAATTACCCTTTCCCAAACCCAATTTCTAACCTGGCCAAAGGTAAATTCATTTAGACATCAGGAAGATTTTGTCAAATAAACCTTCAAGGTTTTCCACTTCCAGGGTAAGAAAATATTAAGCATGGGAAGAATTCTCTTTAACCCTTACTCCAACCCCCATCCTTACCCTTTCCCTAACCCAATTTCTAACCTGTCCAAAGGTTAATTCAATTCGAAATCAGGTTAATTTTGTACAATTAACCTTCAAGGTTTCCCACTACCAGGGTAAAAAAAAATACTAAGCAGGGGAAGAATTATCTTTAACCCTTACTGCAACCCCCATCCTTACCCTTTCCCTAACCCAATTTCTAACCTGGCCAAAGGTAAATTCATTCAGACATCAACTTAATTTCGTCGAATTAACCTTCAAGGCTTCCCAATACCAGCGTAAGAAAATATTAAGCAGGGTAAGAATTATCTTTAACCCTTAATCCAACCCCCATCCTTACCCTTTCCCTAACCCAATTTCTAACCTGTCCAAAGGTTAATTCAATTCGAAATCAGGTTAATTTTGTACAATTAACCTTCAAGGTTTCCGACTACCAGGGTAAAAAAAAATACTAAGCAGGGTAAGAATTATCTTTAACCCTTACTGCAAACCCCATCCTTACCCTTTCCCTAACCCAATTTCTAACCTGGCCAAAGGTAAATTCATTTAGAGATCAGCTCAATTTCGTCTAATTAACCTTCAAGGCTTCCCAATACCAGCGTAAGAAAATATTAAGCAGGGTAAAAATTATCTTTAACCCTTAATCCAACCCCCATCCTTACCCTTTCCCTAACCGAATTTCTAACCTGTCCAAAGGTTAATTCAATTCGAAATCAGGTTCATTTTGTATAATTAACCTTCAAGGTTTCCCACTACCAGGGTAAAAAAAAATATTAAGGAGGGTAAGAATTACCTTTAACCCTTACTGCAACCCCCATCCTTACCCTTTCCCTAACCCAATTTCTAACCTGGCCAAAGGTAAATTCATTTAGAGATCAGCTCAATTTCGTCTAATTAACCTTCAAGGCTTCCCAATGCCAGCGTAAGAAAATATTAAGCAGGGTAAGAATTATCTTTAACCCTTACTCCAACCCCCATCCTTACCCTTTCCTTCACCCAATTTCTAACCTGGCCAAAGGTAAATTCATTTAGACATCAGCTTAATTTCGTCTAATTAACCTTCAAGGCTTCCCAAGACCAGTCTAAGAAAATATTAAGCAGGGTAAGAATTATCTTTAACCGTTACTCCAACCCCTATCCTTACCCTTGCCCTAATTTTTCGAACCTGTCCAAAGGTTAATTCAATTCGAAATCAGGTTAATTTTGTATAATTAACCTTCAAGGTTTCCCACTACCAGGGCAAGAAAATTTTAAGCAGGGTAAAAATTATCTTTAACCCTTACTCCAACCCTAATCCTAACCCTTACCCTAAACCAATTTCTCACCTGGCCAAAGGTGAATTCATTTGGACATCAAGTTAATTTTGTCAAATTAACCTTCAAGTTTTCCCACTACCAGGGTAAGAAAATATTAAGCAGGGTAAGAATTATCTTTAACCCTTACTCCAACCCCCATCCTTACCCTTTCCCTAACCCAATTTCTAACCTGGCCAAAGGTTATTTCATTAGGACATCAGTTTAATTTTGTATAATTAACCTTCAAGGCTTCCCAATTCCAGCATAAGAAAATATTAAGCAGGGAAAGAATTATCTTAAAACCTTACTCCAACCCCCATCCTTACCCTTTCCCTTACCGAATTTCTAACCTGTCCAAAGGTTAATTCAATTCGAAATCAGGTGAATTTTGTACAATTAACCTTCAAGGTTTCCCACTACCAGGGTAAAAAAAAATACTAAGCAGGGTAAGAATTATCTTTAACCCTTACTGCAACCCCCATCCTTACCCTTTCCCTAACCCAATTTCTAACCTGGCCAAAGGTAAATTCATTTAGACTTCAACTTAATTTTGTCGAATTAACCTTCAAGGCTTCCCAATACCAGCGTAAGAAAATATTAAGCAGGGTAAGAATTATCTTTAACCCTTAATCCAACCCCCATCCTTACCCTTTCCCTAACCCAATTTCTAACCTGTCCAAAGGTTAATTCAATTCGAAATCAGGTTAATTTTGTACAATTAACCTTCAAGGTTTCCCACTACCAGGGTAAAAAAAAATATTAAGGAGGGTAAGAATTATCTTTAACCCTTACTGCAACCCCCATCCTTACCCTTTCCCTAACCCAATTTCTAACCTGGCCAAAGGTAAATTCATTTAGAGATCAGCTCAATTTTGTCTAATTAACCTTCAAGGCTTCCCAATGCCAGCGTAAGAAAATATTAAGCAGGGTAAGAATTATCTTTAACCCTTACTCCAACCCCCATCCTTACCCTTTCCCTAACCCAATTTCTAACCTGGCCAAAGGTAAATTCATTTAGACATCAGCTTAATTTCGTCTAATTAACCTTCAAGGCTTCCCAAGACCAGTCTAAGAAAATATTAAGCAGGGTAAGAATTATCTTTAACCGTTACTCCAACCCCTATCCTTACCCTTGCCCTAACCTATTTTCGAACCTGTCCAAAGGTTAATTCAATTCGAAATCAGGTTAATTTTGTATAATTAACCTTCAAGGTTTCCCACTACCAGGGGAAGAAAATTTTAAGCAGGGTAAAAATTATCTTTAACCCTTACTCCAACCCTAATCCTAACCCTTACCCTAAACCAATTTCTCACCTGGCCAAAGGTTAATTCATTTGGACATCAAGTTAATTTTGTCAAATTAACCTTCAAGTTTTCCCACTACCAGGGTAAGAAAATATTAAGCAGGGTAAGAATTATCTTTAACCCTTACTCCAACCCCCATCCTTACCCTTTCCCTAACCCAATTTCAAACCTGGCCAAAGGTTATTTCATTTGGACATCAGTTTAATTTTGTATAATTAACCTTCAAGGCTTCCCAATTCCAGCATAAGAAAATATTAAGCAGGGAAAGAATTATCTTAAAACCTTACTCCAACCTCAATACTTACCCTTTCCCTAACCCAATTTCTAACCTGGCCAAAGGTAAATTCATTTAGACATCAGGAAGATTTTGTCAAATAAACCTTCAAGGTTTTCCACTTCCAGGGTAAGAAAATATTAAGCATGGGAAGAATTATCTTTAATCCTTACTCCAACCCCCATCCTTACCCTTTCCCTCACCCAATTTCTAACCTGTCCAAAGGTTAATTCAATTCGAAATCAGTTTAATTTTGTATAATTAACCTTCAAGGTTTCCCACTACCAGGGGAAGAAAATATTAAGCATGGGAAGAATTATCTTTAACCCTTACTCCAACCCTAATCCTAACCCTTACCCTAAACCAATTTCTATCCTGACCAAAGGTTAATTCATTTGGACATCAGGAAGATTTTGTCAAATAAACCTTCAAGGTTTTCCACTTCCAGGATAAGAAAATATTAAGCATGGGAAGAATTATCTTTAACCCTTACCCCAACCCCCGTTCTTACCCTTAGCCTAACCCAATTTCTAACCTGGCCAAAGGTAAATTTATTAAGACATCAGCTTAATTTCGTCTAATTAACCTTCAAGGCTTCCCAATACCAGCGTAAGAAAATATTAACCAGGGTAAGAATTATCTTTAACCCTTACTGCAACCCCCATCCTTACCCTTTCCCTAACCCAATTTCTAACCTGGCCAAAGGTAAATTCATTTATACATCAGCTAAATTTCGTCTAATTAACCTTCAAGGCTTCCCATGACCAGTCTAAGAAAATATTAAGCAGGGTAAGAATTATCTTTAACCGTTACTCCAAACCCTATCCTTACCCTTTCCCTAACCCAATTTCGAACCTGTCAAAAGGTTAATTCAATTCGAAATCAGGTTAATTTTGTATAATTAACCTTCAAGGTTTCCCACTACCAGGGGAAGAAAATTTTAAGCAGGGTAAAAATTATCTTTAACCCTTACTCCAACCCTAATCCTAACCCTTACCCTAAACCAATTTCTCACCTGGCCAAAGGTTAATTCATTTGGATATCAAGTTAATTTTGTCAAATTAACCTTCAAGTTTTCCCACTACCAGGGAAAGAAAATATTAAGCAGGGTAAGAATTATCTTTAACCCTTACTCCAACCCCCATCCTTACCCTTTCCCTAACCCAATTTCTAACCTGGCCAAAGGTTATTTCATTTGGACATCAGTTTAATTTTGTATAATTAACCTTCAAGGCTTCCCAATTCCAGCATAAGAAAATATTAAGCAGGGAAAGAATTATCTTTAACCCTTACTCCAACCCTAATCCTAACCCTTTCCCTAACCCAATTTCTAACCTGGCCAAAGGTAAATTCATTTAGACATCAGGAAGATTTTGTCAAATAAACCTTCAAGGTTTTCCACTTCCAGGGTAAGAAAATAGTAAGCATGGGAAGAATTATCTTTAACCCTTACTCCAACCCCCATCCTTACCCTTTCCCTCACCCAATTTCTAACCTGTCCAAAGGTTAATTCAATTCGAAATCAGTTTAATTTTGTATAATTAACCTTCAAGGTTTCCCACTACCAGGGGAAGAAAATATTGAGCATGGGAAGAATTATCTTTAACCCTTACTCCAACCCTAATCCTAACCCTTACCCTAAACCAATTTCTATCATGACCAAAGGTTAATTCATTTGGACATCAGGTTAACTTTGTCTCATTAACCTTCAAGGTTTCCCACTACCAGGGTAAGAAATTATTAAGCAGGGTAAGAATTATCTTTAACCCTTACCCCAACCCCCGTTCTTACCCTTAGCCTAACCCAATTTCTAACCTGGCCAAAGGTAAATTTATTAAGACATCAGCTTAATTTCGTCTAATTAACCTTCAAGACTTCCCAATACCAGCGTAAGAAAATATTAAGCAGGGTAAGAATTATCTTTAACCCTTACTCCAACCCCCATCCTTACCCTTTCCCAAACCCAATTTCTAACCTGGCCAAGAGTTAATTCATTTATACATCAGGATAATTTTATCAAATTAACCTTCGAGGCTTCCCACTACCAGGGTCAGAAAATATTAAGCAGGGTAAGAATTATCTTTAACCGTTACTCCAACCCCCATCCTTACCCTTTCCCTAACCCAATTTCTAACCTGGCCAAAGGTAAATTCATTTTGACATAAGGAACATTTTGTCAAATTAACCTTCAAGGTTTTCGACTACCAGGGTAAGAAAATATTAAGCATGGGAAGAATTATCTTTAACCCTTACTCCAACTCTAATCCTAACCCTTACCCTAAACCAATTTCTAACCTGGCCAAAGATTAATTCATTTCGACATCAAGTTAATTTTGTTAAATTAATGTTCAAGGTTTCCCACTACCAGGGTAAGAAAATATTAATCAGTGTAAGAATTATCTTTAACCCTTACTTCGACCGCCATCCGTACCCTTTCCCTAACCCAATTTCTAACCTGGCCAAAGGTAAATTCATTTAGACATCAGGAAGATTTTGTCAAATTAACCTTCAAGGTTTTCCACTTCCAGGGTAAGAAAATATTAAGCATGGGAAGAATTATCTTTAACCCTTACTCCAACCCCCATCCTTACCCTTTCCCTCACCCAATTTCTAACCTGGCCAAAGGTAAATTCATTTAGACATCAGCTTAATTTCGTCTAATTAACCTTCAAGGCTTCCCAATATCAGTGTAAGAAAATATGAAGCAGGGTAAGAATTATCTTTAACCCTTACTCCAACCCCCATCCTTACCCTTTCCCTCACCCAATTTCTAACCTGGCCAAATGTAAATTTATTTAGACATCAGCTTAATTTCGTCTAATTAACCTTCAAGGCTTCCCAATACCAGCGTAAGAAAATATTAAGCAGGGTAAGAATTATCTTTAACCCTTAATCCAACCCCCATCCTTACCCTTTCCCTAACGCAATTTCTAACCTGTCCAAAGGTTAATTCAATTCGAAATCAGGTTAATTTTGTATAATTAACCTTTAAGGTTTCCCACTACCAGGGGAAGAAAATATTAAGCATGGGAAGAATTATCTTTAACCCTCACTCCAACCCTAATCCTAACCCTTACCCTAAACCAATTTCTATCCTGGCCAAAGGTTAATTCATTTCGACATCACGTTAATTTTGTATAATTAACCTTCAAGGATTCCCACTACCAGGGTATGAAAATATTTAGCAGGGTAAGAATTATCTTTAAACCTTACTCCATCCTCCATACTTACCCTTTCCCAAACCCAATTTCTAACCTGGCCAAAGGTAAATTCATTTTGACATCAGGAACATTTTGTCAAATTAACCTTCAAGGTTTTCCACTACCAGGGTAAGAAAATATTAAGCATGGGAAGAATTATCTTTCACCCTTACTCCTACTCTAATCCTAACCCTTACCCTAAACCAATTTCTAACCTGGCCAAAGATTCATTCATTTCGACATCAGGTTAATTTTGTCAAATTAACGTTCAAGGTTTCCCACTACCAGGGTAAGAAAATATTAAGCAGGGTAAGAATTATCTTTAACCGTTACTCCAACCCCCATCCCTTCCCTTTCCCTAACCCAATTTCTAACCTGTCCAAAGGTTAATTCATTTCGACATCACGTTAATTTTGTCGAATTAACCTTCAAGGATTCCCACTACCAGGGTATGAAAATATTTAGCAGGGTAAGAATTATCTTTAAACCTTATTCCATCCTCCATACTTACCCTTTCCCTAACCCACTTTCTAACCTGTCCAAAGGTTAATTCAATTCGACATCAGGTTAATTTTGTCTAATTAACCTTCAAGGTTTCCCACTACCAGGGTATGAAAATATATACTTAAAATTTGATAGGGATCATAGGAATTTTTTGTGAAATGACATGCAAATTTGGTAACTGCCACTGATGAACAATATATTGGATAAATGACATGCAGTCAGACACAAAAAACATTTGCACGTGCATTTCATGACTTTAAATGAGCGTGCAGCCTCACATTTTGGCTTTGACTAACACTTCACCATTTCAGCTCAGACTTGTGTGTTGCTTGTTGGTGAAAATTTGGAAGTTCCCAAATTTTTTGCATTACATTTAGCAATAACAATGTCTCCTCAACGTCTTAGACGTCGATTGACTTCAGAGCAATTGGGAAGATGCATCGGAATGCTTGACTTTGGCTTCTCACAACGTCACGTTGCTAATGCACTTAAAGGGGACCTATTTTGCTATTTTTCCAAGTTTATATTTTGGTCTTTGACTCCCCTAGAGTACTCCTGATCGCGCAAAGTAAAAAAAGGGTATTTATTTCGCTCATACTGCCATCCTCAATAAACTGCATTTGTAGTACATTGTAGTCTCTGCCTGAAACGCCTCACTGGGGCGGCTCTTCCCTTATGGCCCCCCACTCCCCCGTATGCCCACTTTCTTCTGACTGGCCAGCTCTGTGGAGGGCGGAGTTAGGCGGAGACGAGGCTGCAGAACGCAGTTTTCCGTGTCCGGCTCCCCAGAGTGAAACCTGAGACACGTCTGCAATCTGATAAGGAAGCGGCGGGCAATCTAACGTTATACTTGAATATAGATCTAATGACATGATCTTGTTCTAACAAACGAAAGGCGGCGAAAGTGGAGGGCGCGAAAAGCGAATATCTCTCAGCGCAAGCTCAAATTTGCTATCGGCTACAGTTTGCTACGGCAACAGTTGGTGAGTACCGCGGTTTTTCTTGTCTTAGCTAGGATGCAGGGAAGCTAGAATCCACCCCATATAGACACATTTGTAGAACGGGTCGACATGCCCAAGTGTAGACCGGAGACCGTAGAAATCCGGTGGGTCTGAGTTTAGAGGGAAACATGGACAGTGAGGAGCAGCTAAAAGTGGACCAACAGCTTATGGACTGCTTCGGTGTGTATTAGGACCTGCTGGGTCGTGTGCATAGCTGTGGTGTGTTGTTAGCGTGGAGCAACGAACAGCTTCTGCGCTGGTAACGGAGCGAAGGGGCGAAAGCTCCAGGCTAAACGGTCTTTTCGGAAATTGTCCGTGGTAATGGTTTACTTACTGCGTCGGAATGACAAGCGTTTCCTCGCGGAGAATGGGCGCGTTATGGATTGTGCGCGAGAGCAAGCTAGAGCTCCGGTTATGTTAGGAGCATAATAAAGATTTAACAGACCGTAAGTTCCGTCTGCGTGAACCGTTGCTTATGTGGAGCTAGCGAATCGATCACTTTTACAGGAAATAATTTAATATTCAGTCGCCGATTTAATACTCAATCGACAGCAATGCAGAGAAATCGTAGGTGATACCATACACGTCATAGCCTGTGCTTTTCCCTATTGCTTTCACCGGTAGCATCAGAGAGCTTGCTCAGACATTGGGGATGTATCAGGCTGACCCCGGTCATGGAAAAGTAAAGCGATCGTTTCACGAGCACCCAAAAACTCACCCCAAGCTTTGCAAAACCTACGTCTGGTCTAACTGCAGCCCAACTCGGCAGACACATACAGCACCTCTCCGGTTAGCTTCAACTGTAGTGGCTACAATCAGGCAACGTTATGATGAAACTCTCACATTGATGTTTACCGAAGTAACACAAGCATACCGATCAGAATCGCTGCATATAAGTTAACCAGGAGCATTTTTAATTAGCAGAGCAGGGGAACTAACATGCAGTAGCTGATAAGTGGCCATGACTTTGAATGTAATCTGTCGCGCGAAAAATTCGTTTGGCGTCCGGTGTGAAAGTGGCTTGACATGCCCGTATTCGCGTCTTTGCATTGACTTTGATTGTAATCCGTCGCGCGAAAAATTCGTTTCGTGTCCGATGTGAAAGCAGCTTCATGGATAGTACGCGACAGCTAGAGAGAGCTCGGTTATGTTAGGAACATAATACAGGTTTTGCAAACCGTACGTTCCGTTAGGGCGGACAAGTTGCTTATGTGGAGCTAGCGAATCGACCACTTCTACAGGAAAGAATTACCTATTTAATCACCGCCTTTTTTTCGCTTTTTTTATTAGCCACAACAATTTCTAAAGGGGATGAAATTATGTCACAGTAGTGCAGAGAAATCATTTGTAAACCGGTAGAGCTTCTGCGTTTCGCATTGCTTTCACGGTAGCACCAGAGAGCTTGCTCAGACATTTGTGAAGTATCCTGCTGATCCCGGTCATGGATAAGTGAAGCGATCACTAACTGTAGAGCCTACAATCGGGCAACGTTATGATGAAACTTGATGCTTACGAAGTAACACAAGCATACCGATCAGAATTACTGCATATAAGTTAACCAGGAGCATTTTTAATTAGCACGACACGCAAACTAACATGCAGTAGCTGGTAACCGAGCGGTCATAACAACCACAGAGACAAACCCTTGCAATACAGGTTTTACAGACGGCAAGTTCTGTTACTGTGAACAGTTGTACCAAGCATCCAAATTACAAACAAGTATTAAAAGTTAGCTTCAAATGAGGTTTATGTTCACACACCTTCTGTAGAATTTACCCTGATATCACTCTTGCATATTTAGGACACAAGCATTAGCAACAGTAACTTGGCTACGTTAGCGCTGTGCTACAGCCACAATCAACTGGCTATCCGTCAGGTTGGCTTATGCAGTAAAAGCAACTTACAGCTTCTGTGTCTGTGAGTCATGGACAGTCGCGACCGATACAGGCTTTATCTTCAGATATTTTACCAAGCCTGCCTTTGAGGCCAGTTGTTAGTGCTAACTGTCGTTAGCGGTCCTGCTAGCCACCGGTAACACGTTAGCTTCACTTACATTATTTGCTGTTATATGGTTACTTACAGCTTGTGGCTCCGAGCGCTTGATTGATGCAACTGCTTCAGGTTTGAGAAGCAGCTGAAACGCTTATCCTGTGTCGAATTATCCTTTATTAATAAAGCTGTCTTTGGTGAAATGCTGAGCACAAACAGCTAACGCTCCATTTGGCCGTGGCTGTTTGCTGCCAGCAAACAAAAAAAGCTACCCACTGATTTCTGGTCGCATCGTCTTTTCGAAGAGAAATATTTGTTTTTCTTCGCGTCCAAAAGTAAACGGACAAGTAGCTTTGGGAGAGATACTAACAAAATTGCAGCTCAAATGATCTGCGGTTCTTCTTTTGTATTTCCAAAAGTGTCAACGCTACTGAGGCATAGTATGATCTGCCGTTGTTAGTGCCTGCTAGAATAGTTTCTGGTGTGGGCAGGTCCAGCGCCATGATTGGCTCTGGCTAGGTCTGTACTAATTGGATGGCACAACCTGACGTCAGGTTTTACCCAGATCTCGTGAAGATCTCGGGAGGAGCTGTTCAGAGAGGAAATCACGCTCACGAAATCAAGTTCTTGGATTACGGCAAAACCCCTCTATCTTATGTTTAGAAACTTTTCAGAGGTTGAGCATGGACAAGCAACATTATAACATTACTAATATGTATTAAAAGAAGGATCAGCATAATAGGTCCCCTTTAACATCAGCCAAAGCGTTGTCAACAGAGCATGGAACCGGCATCAAACGTTTGGTACAGCAGCACACCGTCATGGGGGTGGTCGTCAGAGATCGACTACACAACGACAAGACCACTTTCTCACACTTCAGGCATGACGTCATCCTTTCTGGACAGCCACCACCCTACGAAATGACCTTCATAACGCCTCGGGGGTCAGGTTAATTCATTTGGACATCAGGTTAATTTTTTCTAATTAAGCTTCAAGGTTTCCCACTACCAGGGTTAGAAAATGTTAAGCAGGGTAAGAATTATCTGCAACCTTTACTCCAACCCTAATCCTAACCTTTACCCTAACCCGATTTCTAACCTGGCCAAATGTTAATTCATTTAGACATCAGCTTAATTTTGTCTAATTAACCTTCAAGGTTTCCCACTACCAGGGTAAGAAAATATAAAGCAGAGTATCTTTAACCCTAACTTTAACCCTAACACTAACCCCTTGAGCCTTTTATTGATCAGCATTGACAGGACAAATACTATTAAAGATTCTATTTCAGTTGTTACATTAAACATCACTTTAGGTTTTACAGGATTAAAGTTATTCAGTTTTTCAAAGCCATCAATGGATGAGCTTCACGTGACATCACTATACCGAACCCTATGAACAGGGTACGAATGGAGAATAGTTAATTTTTGAAGAATATATCAAAATGAGACATTAGTAGGACTAGTTGGAGATATAATACCCGTTTCAAACTATATCAGAAGATGACCTACACCTATGGGAACAATTTCTAAACAAAAAATCATTTGAATCTTCATAACTTATGCTATTATTCAAAGTGCTCCATGGAGAACTTTCGTAAGTCATCTCTATACCTAGCCCTAACCCTAACCCTAACCCCAACCCCAACCCAAACAGACTTTTTTTTGTCATCGATAGGGATCTGACTGGAAATTAGAAAGTTCAGCAGAGAATAAGCAGCTAAAAAAGATGACCTTTGGCCAGACTTCTTTTTCGCTTGTTTTTAGCCCATGTTTTTGGCTTCCTGAGTCTTTTTTTTTTTTTTTTTAGCTCTTTTGGGTTGAGTCCACATACAAACACGCACGCACGCACACACACACACACACACACATCCTGGCCTGTAGAGTCAGCAATTTTATACTTGAAGGAGTTTTAGACTGGACTTGTTCACAGCTAGAAGTAGCTTCTGGGGGAATTTCCAATTCACTGCTCATTTTATATTGCACTTGAGAAATTAGCTCATGTGGCTTATTCTTCATCAATGAAAGGGTGGATTTGTAATGTGATCTGATTTTTAATGAATATGGACTTGAGCACTTATGGAAATAACCCCTTCATACAGATCACTGACTAAAAATTATGAGAGTGACATTGACAGGAATTGTCACTCTTGGGCAAAGAAAATCTTTGTGACAGTGGTCCCCAAAATTCAATTATTCCCTGCAGATGCTGCCAGTAAAAACAAGAACAAACTACTTTTACCCATTTGGAAGGTTATAGAATGATTAAAAAAAGAGTAAAAAAAACAGTTATCTGCAAAGGCATGGGGACTACGATAGATTGGCAATAGCCCTGATAGCCTGGTGGAAATTCCACAACATCACAAACTCGACACTAGGTCCATCAAAATTCACTCCAATCTGGTACAACCCTGACTTTCTCAGCAACAAGAAACCGCTCTTCTTTCGCACATGGTCTGAAAAGGGAATCACTCACTTAAGACACATTTTTCAGAACAATACTCTTGCCCCATTCACTCACCTGGTCCAGGAGTACGGAATCAGGAGCAATCAATTTTTGGAATACTTACAACTTAAATCATCAATTCATGCCGCAAGAAATATCACAACCACCAACCTCGACCTCCCAGCAGCATGTTTAGACCTAATCAATATTCGTTCAGTCAAAAAACTCCATTCTAAAATATACAGAATAATATCACAATCTGATAAGTCATTATCACGTCCTACCACAAAATGGGAAAAGGACCTGTCAATTGCTCCTGATGATGACTTCTGGAGCCAAATCTGCAAAAACATATATGTCATGTCAAAAAATGCAAATCTACAACTAATTCAATACAAGGTACTCCATAGAACTCATTACACTGGGCACAAAATGTTTAAAATGGGATTTTCTCCTGGCACTTGCACGAACTGCACCCAAAACATCTCAGACACCTACATTCACGCCATCTGGCACTGTACACCGGTTCAGAAATTCTGGAGGGATGTCACAAAGTCACTTTCGGTCCTCTTGGGCTGCCATATCCCTGTATCCCCATCACTCTGCTTACTTGGTGACACATCTAACACAAATTTAACAAAATCAAACAATAGGTTACTCCTCATTGCCCTAACTATCGCCAAGAAAACCATCCTCATGAACTGGAAATCAAAAAATAATACAAATATTGCTCAATGGAAAAACTTACTCTTGGATCACATTTCTCTGGAACACCATACACAACACCCCACTATAGAACCCCACTCCATCTGCTCACCAATCATTCACTTCCTACAAACCTGATTCATCCATCTCCTTTAATACAACAGCATTTTTTGCCGTTCTATTCCTGAGAACAAATCGTAATCTAAACCCCTGCATCTAATATTGGCCCAAACATTCCTCTTTCCATATTACTCTAAAACAATCTACTGATTATTGTCCCTCAACAAACACATTCATATATGCACACACACAAATCTCACACGCATGCACACACACACACACACACACACACACACACACACTCCGGTAAGGCGAGTTGGCTTTTATGTTTTTTTTTGGTCACGGTGTAGTAGGGTGTCTCTAATTCTGTTATAAGTACATCCATATCTGTAATTGTTCTTGTTATTATCATCATTATTATTAAAAAAATTATTGGGTAAAAAAACATTCAGTTTTGCTGCCCCGTCCTCTTGGAACAATCTTCAGGCCGATCTAAAAATGTCTGAACTTGTTTCTTTTAATGTCTTCCGTCGTCTCCTAAAAGATCAACAGGAAAAATCAACAGGACAGTGCCTCTGCTTTTAATTATTTTTTGTCATCACAACCCCTTTGCACTTTGCTGTTACTATATTCAACTGTGGTCTATTTATTTTAATGTATTTGTATATTAATTTATTTTATTGTATTTTTTCTTAATGCTCTCTACGATGTGTGCTGCTGCCTTCTTGGCCAGGTCACCCTTAAAAATGAGATCACGATCTCAACGGGATTTTACCTGGTTAAATAAAGGTTAAATAAACTATTCTATCCTGTTTTTTTATCTTTTTTTTCTTTTTCTCTTTCTTCTCCCGTTCTCCCACCTTACTATGTTTGATGTGATGTTTATTTCTATAATCATTATTATTATTACTACTATCACTATTAGTGTTGTTATTTTTATTCATTTTCTATTTCCTTCTCCCCCCATGGGAAACATTTGTTATTGTTGTTATTATTATTATTATCATCATCTCTGCTTATTTCTGTATACATGCATCCATAACCTTTAACCTCCAATCCCTTTTATTTTTTTTTTTCCTTTCCCCGCCCATTTTTTTTCCATCCCCCCCCACCTTTTTTCCATCCCAAACCAGAGTTAAACACAGACACACATACACACAATACACAGACTACGAACATTCTCCCATCAACTCCGAGTTGCACCCCTACAAACTGTTGACTGGCCTGTACTCTCTGTTCTTGTCTATTGTTCTTGTCAATGTTTCGTTCAGTCTTGCAATAAATTAAAAAAAAAAAAAAAATAGTCCCAAATGAGGGACATGGATGATGGGGAAGATGACTGCAGGCATTTGAAATAACATACACTTTCAGGCCATACACTCCCACGCTGCCTGGTGAGAGAAGACATGTGTGATGTTGATGAAATACTATGGCCTGACCCTGACAGGAGACAAGATCATGCTGATGAACCTGTATATGTGCTGAACATGGAAATTCTATGATTAAACCCTATTCTGGACATTTTGGTGGCAGTGTGTTGAATTAATCCTTCCAGTGTGTTAAAAACACTCATGTAGTCTGTGTTTTGACAGCTTGTGTGTATTGTCTGAGGGTAAAAACTGATTGGGACCCAGAAGTTAGATGTTTGTACTGTTGGGTGTGAGTTCTTAAAATTGTGTGTAAGGATTTGAGAAAATGGTGAGTTGTTCCAGGAATTTTGTCTAAGCAATTGAGAAACTGTAACTCATTTTGAATTTGCTGGGGGAAAAAAAGCTGGGACAGGGGCATGTTTACCACTGTGTTACATCACCTTTCCTTTTAACAACACTCAATAAGCGTTTGGGAACTGAGGGCACTAACTGTAGAAGCTTTGTAGGTGGGATTCTTTCACATTCTTGATGTACGACTTCAGTTGCTCAACAGTCCGGGGTCTCCGTTTGTCGTTTTTTTTCGCTTCATAATGCGCCACACTTTTTCAGTGGGAGACGGGTCTGGCCTGCAGGCAGGCCAGTCTATAACCCGCACTCTTTTACTATGAAACCATGCTGTTGTAACACGTGCAGAATGTGGCTGGACATTGTCTTGCTGAAATAAGCAGGGACGTCCCTGAAAAAGACTTTGCTTTGATGGCAGCGTATGTTGCTCCAAACCCTGTATGTACCTTTCAGCATTAATGGTGCCAAGAGCTGTGATGTCTCTCATGGGATTAGTGTGAAACATAGGCTATCGTATGTGTATTTTACCTTGCAAGCGAGATGTAAAGAATTTCATAAATTTGATATTTCAGGCTCACAAAATTGTGATCCTATTTATCCCAGAAATGTCAGCATTGTATTTTTTGGAAAATGTAAAATGAGCATCAGTGTTAGCCACCGGTTGGCAGTCTGTTCAAATCAATGGGATTAATAATTAGTTAGCTAGCATGCTAATGCTTTTTGCCATTAAATAAATTCAAGCATCTACGACAACAGTTAGCTACATGTGTGACTCACTACTTTACTGGCCAAAAGCGTTATCTTGCTAGCTAATTATTCACCCCATTGTCCAAAATAAACCGTCAACTCGACGCTAAAATTAGTGAAGTTACCTTTGTGAACATAGTTGACATTTGTAAGCTGAATCCCATGTGTGTGATACCAAACGTGTATCTCATGGGCTGTATCAAACCGATTTTTTCTCATTCATGGGATACATAGTAATATTTGGAGCAGTTAGCAAGCCCAAATCCAGACAATTTTGATGCAAAATAGCCGCCCACCAGTAACTCCGTCCGAGGTTTGATTCAAATAAAGTATTCGGGGAATCGTCCAATGTACATAAAACTTTAGATATATGTTGATAATTATGTATATGAACTACCGCTTTATTATAGGTTTTGAGGACTTTTCCGTTTCCATGAGGTAAAGTAAGGCAGACTTTTACAACCCAGAACTTTTTCAAGGAAAGTTTTACACTTCAGCTCGTTGCACAGGAAAAATTTGAAAACGAGATATAACAGGGACTTGTGCTCGGCGTCATCAATAACATACTTTCTAATGAGCATAAATCTAATCTGCAAGCAATATGAAATGAAAGGAGACCAAGAAATAAACCAATTACGACAGGCAGACGATGGTCGATGCACTCAACTTCCTGACTGTGCGTCCCTGTCTCCCTCAAATTTCATCATCAGAAAGGGACTATTTACATTTGGTCTTTATGGGGAAGTGCAGGAGTTGAAGTGGTGTTCAAAATGCCCCTTTTATTCTCTTCCTATTTGAGTGAGTGTCCAGAATATGTTTTATTCATCATTTCCATGACATTATCTTTCCGATGAGGTTTAATTTGCCGATTTTCTGATTTCTCAATACGTCTGCTTGAAGTTGCAGGCATTTATATCCGCATGAAGTGCAACACATAGAAACCACACTCCCTTTTATTAATATGGTTTTACTGTCTAAATATATATGTACTGCTTTGTACATCATCTCATGTGACATCAAAATTACAGTTTAGTTTTCAAATTTTTTCAGTGGGAGACGTGAATGAAAATTACAACCTACGCGGGAAAATGTCCTCTGTCAAATTAGATAATAGGAGCACTCTGAGACAGCATACCTACACCTGGAACTTTCCTACCATCTTGTGGATTTTAAGATGTATGGCATTCATTATTCGGATCTTCCAATCCCGCAATGGTAAAAAATCCTTAAAAAAAAAATTCCTGGGTCAGGAATTTGACTCAGATCACTCCCAAAGTGAAACCACCTCTTAAACTGGCTAAGATGCATCTCTGGTAATAATTTCATGAAACTCTGTCCCTAACTTTTTCCATGATGTTGCTGACTAACAAACAAACATACCCATAAACCAAAAAGGTAAAACAGGAGGTAACAAACTAAAGGTAAAACATAATCTCCTGGGTGGAGGTGATCAACAAATCAAGGTCTAAGTTTTTCTCTGCTCTTACAAAATTGGTTGGCAACTTTTTGCTGTTAAATTAAATAAAACAGAGGTCATAATAGTCCAAAGAAAGTTGCGAATAAAATTTAATCATCTCTAGCACTTCTTGTTTTAAATATTACGCCCTTCTCTTAAAATTTTGGTGTGATTTTTGATACCAAACTTATAATCGAGCTCCGCATTAAGAAGCTTGTACAGTTGTGCCATTAGCAACTCCAAAACATATAGCTAAAATTAGATGTTTTGTCTTCTGAACAGACTGAAAAAAATATTCTGTCTTTTAGTTAATCAAGTTTAGACAATAGTAACTCCTTTACCCACTCGAATAAAAAATCTTTGGCCAATAACAAGTAGTTCAAAATTCAGCGGCAGGATCACTCACCAAAACAAATCAAAGAGCCTGTATCCTACTATAATTCGTCTTCATTTGTTTATCTGTTTGGGGGCTATATCCTCTGCGGCCACGGGTTGGAGGGGCCAGAAAATTGGCCAACGAACATGAGATGGACAGAGGTATGTGCAATGCTGGTTGTCATGACGAATTACCCGTGTTTTAACAAGGTTTTTGGCTGCTTTTAGTGCGTATGCGGCCAGTGCAAGCTTTCAGCGAACTGCCATGACACTATAGTCTTGGGTCAGCGACGGCCACACAGGGGCGCCCCATAACCGCTTTGAAATGAGGCAAAGAAATCAGTGTGGAAAACGTTTCAGATCCCCCTGTGTAGCACGGCTGTCTTCGCTAGTTACTCCAATTTTAGCATCTTTGCACTAGTTGCCAATTCATTTTAGAATTGATTTTAAAATTTATTGATTACCTTCAAAGCACTTCATGGCACCAGAATATATAAGTGAGCTTTTAATTCCTTATAAACCTAATAGATTGCTCGGGTCATTAAGGCAAGCATTACTGGCTGTTCCAGAGTCTAAGTTAAACACAAAGGGTGATCTGGCTTTTTCAGTTAAAGCTCCAAGACTCTGGAATGGCCTCCCAGTTAATATAATGAATGCTGAATCTTTACCTTCTTTTAAATCTCTATTGAAGACTGACTTTAACCCATTTAAACCGGGACAGCATGTGCGCATTTTAAGAACGTGTCGTTGCCGACACAGATATGCGCGTAATTTTGAAAGTACCGTAATTATTGTAAGTTTTGAGCAATAGAAAAAAATTCCAACTGTTCCTGAAAGCTGAGAAGCTGTGCTTCAGCCCATGGCAGCACGATTCTCTGCTGGGATTTTTGCATTAGGCCTTAAAGGGTTAATAGGCTTGCTTTTGGTGACTAAATTCTTTTATTATACTACTGCTTTTTTCCTTTCTGGTGTGATTTTGTGTAAGTCTGTTTTTAAAATACTTATTCTTCTATTTTGATGTTTATTCCCTGAATTTTTTTTTTTTTTTTTTTTTTTTTGGTTTTTCCTACATATTTACTTTTTACCTGTTTGTGAAGCACTTTGTGCTGTTTTGCTCTAAAGGTGCTTTATTAATAAATGTATTTGTGAGGTTCTTGCCTCCAGCTCTCCTCCAGGCACATTCTTCAGTCCACCTCGCAAATGAGTCCTGTCCCTAGTTCCTGCCCGTCACACAGCCATTTGGCATCTGAGGGACATAACCCTGACATAATTATTATTATTATTACATACACATGGTCTTCTGTCAATGCTCTTGCTGTAATTAACCCCAGTTCATGCCCTTTAGGAACAGTCTCAATATGGGATTTTCTCAATAATCTGATTGAATGCAAATCAAAGCATCATCAAATCATTCAAAGGAACACACTGATAGATTGATAATATCTTATTATGCACATCTAAATATTATCGATTCCAAGAAATGAATATAGAGAAATGCATCTCAAAATTATCTCTTATGTAATCTGCATTTTGCCAAGGCAATGTGAAGATATGTGCGCTTGTATTCAGCCCTAATAGTAAAAACAAGTAAAAAATTGGATGCTCAAATCAAGAACCTTCCTTTATACAAAACCTTTCCTTTGCTCCAATACATATCCCTAAATCTGCCCAAACCTACCGCTAATCATTTATCCAATCCTAACCTTAACTTTAGGCCTCTAATGCATTTCCATTATCAGATTTTGTATTAAAATGGATTTGAAAACCACTTCTGAATCATCAGTGCAACAATGAAAATTCAAGCGATGGCATTTCATGTTATTTATTTTTGTGAGACGCATTTCACTTGCAATAAGCTCCAGCCCGTCCATAACTCTGATAAAGAAGACGTGATTTTGACAATGAATGGACAAATTTTGCTGGCAAAACACTTGTTAATTTTT
Source organism: Gymnothorax javanicus (assembly GCA_029692085.1). Lineage (NCBI taxonomy): Eukaryota > Metazoa > Chordata > Actinopteri > Anguilliformes > Muraenidae > Gymnothorax > Gymnothorax javanicus. The sequence continues at coordinate 127,488,069 of CM056200.1, read as the reverse complement.
ATTGGTTTTATTCTATTCTATTTAATATTTCTGAAATCTAACAGTCTGTCAACCATGCAATGTAACCCCATCCAAAATAAATGAATAAATAAATAAATTGCATTACAGTCACAATTTGGTCAAGGGACAAAACAAAAGGTTATAGTGTTAGGACCCAGTAGTGGAAATATTTTTGTAGTCCAAAACAAGGACTCACCCTTGTGCTATACCTGTCCCTTTTTCTAAATTTGGCCTAACTGTATTATTTATCATGTCTCTTATTATATCCATAGCCTCAATCATAACTTTAATCCTGATTCTCACACTTACATCCCTGCCACTAATTAATATCAATCAAAAACATTAAGAAAAGCCATACTCCTAACCATTATCCTGAGCCCTAACCATAACTTTTAACGAAAGCCTGCCACTGCCTTTACACAAGTCTTATTTACTGTATTACTTAAAATTTTGCCAATGGGAAAACTGCTTGGTGGGGATATCACTGTAATTTACATATTTGTCCAACAGATAGCGCCACAAAGCCAATATAGGGCAGAGCTGAAGCATTTATGTATAACCATCATTGAGAGTGTTTGAGCATCCCTCTGACAGGAGGAGCTGCTAAATAATCCACACACAGTATGTTTAAAAAAAATGCTTATTGACTAGGGCCTGTTGAAGTACAAATTAGGGATGACCAGTGGTGTGTTGTGCTACAGTGCTACAAAGACAAAGTGAATATAGGGTATCTAAAGGTTGCATATCACCACTGCATTTCAGGTGTACAGCGTGTATATATGGTAGGTGTGTGTCAGGGTGTGTATTGTTTTAGTAACATGGACCTATGCAGTGTAAACGCCAGTAGGTGTCCATCAAGGGTTGGTTCTTGGGCCCTTAGCCTGTGCTCTCTTGCTGCAGATGAAGTTGAGCCTCTCTGTCTTGGGCAATTTGTACCACTTCTCCCCACCACAGGACTCTATAGCCCCCATATACCCACACTTGTCCTGCAGGCTCTGTGAGGCCCAGTTCTGGTGGCAGACTTTATCTGCGTTGATCAAGTACCAGTACTTGGAGATGCAGGTGAGGCCCAGCCACACATGGTGCGTAGAGGCCTGCTGGGCCCTTCTCTTCACCCAGTGCTGAAGAGACTCAGTGTAAACGGACACCAGGTCACTGTGGTGCCTCCTGCAGTAATCCAAGGCTTCGTCCCAGGTACGGTTCTCTCTCACCAGGATAAGATCATCTGGAGAGACGAACGGGGAACGTGGTCAATGCAAATTCTAATCCCACACACATTTTTTCCCTCCTTCTGAAGTGGTCCTATCACAGGTAGAGCAGTTGCTATGAATCCTGGGCCCCAAGTAAGAACAGGACCCCCAGAATTCCCCCTTTATTTAGTCAAACTCACAAGCAGGGGGTCCCCAGAGCCCAAAGACCTGTCACGTCTGTCACTCCACCAGAGAAGGTCCTGATCGCAGAGAGGGAGGCACCGATATGCTCTTTCAGCCCCAATACACACACCGACACCTGGGCTTTGGCTATTGGCTGATAACACAGATCCAAGACCAGTGTTTAATTAAAAAGCCATTTGCTTCATAGTGTGGAAGACTCTGGGATCATTATCTAATGTGTAAGTCAACATCAGGTTTGACTTAAACAAAATGGAACAAATAACGACATACAAACATATGTGCCGAATTGTTAGTGATTAAAATAATGGCTCCAAACTCTTAGTGCTTTCAGAGTGATGTGATTGGCCTCCGCTTTGGCTCTGTTTTCCCGCAAATCGAAAGGCAGCAAAATATACAAATTAACATGAGGTTAAAGTGCACATGCGGTCAACTTTAATCTGAAGGGACACTGTAAAAAAATAAAACTTAAAAAATAAGCATCCAGCTGTTCAGTGTTTTGAGTTTCTAAACTTGAGTTTTTGAGTTTGCTCAAACCAATATTTAAAAAAAAAAAACTCAGGACATGATGTTGAGCCGAATGAAGAATGCTGTGCAGCTGGTTGCCTTAGGTCTTTAATTTGAGTCAGCTTTTCATTTTAACAGAGTATTTGCCTCTGTATTGTGTGATATCCATAGAAATTACAATCATTTTTGTAGATGACCACTGTCCAACTTTTAATGGGCTGCACTGTAAAAACTGCCAAAGAAAAGCAGTAAAATTTTATCTGGCGATGTTTTTATGACAAAGGATATTTTAGAACACAGCAGCGACACTGGGAGAGTGTTTTGGGTGATTTAATTTTCGGTTTGTTTGTTTTGTGATTGGCTCACTCCCTTGTCACCCAACACTCCCCTCAGGATCAGTGCGGATGGAGCACCTGAGGTAAACTCTCCAACTGAACTCACCATCGTAGCAGTAGAAAGGTTTTTCCTCACTGCACTTGTCCTTCTTCCATTTTCCTGAGGACCCCACCGCAGTGCAGAGTGGATATGTTCCATCGTCAATGATGTCGTCCCAGTTTTGATATGAGAATTGGCTCTGGTCGGACCACATCCAAATTTTAGACAGACCTATCCACCACCACTTGTTTGGTAACTTAGTGCTTTCATGCATCCTGTTGTACTTCTCTGTGTTCTTGCTCACAGCCAGGCCTGTGTAATTCTGGTCTTTGCAGTACCTCTGAGCCTCTGTCCAATTCAGGCGCTGATTTATGGGGAAATACTCTGGAGTCTGGCCCTCTGTAACGATACAGCAGGATGTGTTTAATCTCCATAATCATTCTCACATTATTCATTCATCATCACCACTGCTGCTGGTTTTTCCCTCAGAGCTGCAAACTGAGGTCACTCACTCACTAACTCACTCACTAACTCACTCACCCTCTCACTCACTCCTTTTCTCTCATTTACTCACTCTCAATCACTCACTCACTAACTCCCTTTTTCACTCATTTACTTACTCACTTTCTCTCTAACTGCACTCACTCAATCACTCATTAACTCACTCATTCACTCACTAACTTCCCTTTTCACTCATTTACTTACTCACTTTCTCTCTAACTGCACTCACTCAATCACTCATTTACTCACTCATTCACTCACTAACTTCCCTTTTCACTCATTTACTTACTCACTTTCTCTCTTACTGCACTCACTCAATCACTCATTTACTCGCTCATTCACTCACTAACTTCCCTTTTCACTCATTTACTTACTCACTTTCTCTCTAACTACACTCACTCAATCACTCATTTACTCACTAACTCCCCTTTTCACTCATTTACTTACTCACTTTCTCTCTAACTACACTCACTCAATCACTCATTTACTCACTAACTCCCCTTTTCACTCATTTACTCTCTAACTGCACTCACTCAATCACTCATTTACTCACTCATTCACTCACTAACTTCCCTTTTCACTCATTTACTTACTCACTTTCTCTCTAACTACACTCACTCAATCACTCATTTACTAACTCCCCTTTTCACTCATTTACTTACTCACTTTCTCTAACTACACTCACTCAATCACTCATTTACTCACTCATTCACTCACTAACTTCCCTTTTCACTCATTTACTTACTCACTTTCTCTCTTACTGCACTCACTCAATCACTCATTTACTCACTCATTCACTCACTAACTTCCCTTTTCACTCATTTACTTACTCACTTTCTCTCTAACTACACTCACTCAATCACTCATTAACTCACTCATTCACTCACTAACTTCCCTTTTCACTCATTTACTTACTCACTTTCTCTCTAACTGCACTCACTCAATCACTCATTTACTCACTCATTTACTCACTAACTCCCTTTTCACTCATTTACTTACTCACTTTCTCTCTAACTGCACTCAATCACTCATTTACTAACTCCCCTTTTCACTCATTTACTTACTCACTTTCTCTCTAACTACACTCACTCAATCACTCATTTACTCACTCATTCACTCACTAACTTCCCTTTTCACTCATTTACTTACTCACTTTCTCTCTTACTGCACTCACTCAATCACTCATTTACTCACTCATTCACTCACTAACTTCCCTTTTCACTCATTTACTTACTCACTTTCTAACTACACTCACTCAATCACTCATTTACTCACTAACTCCCCTTTTCACTCATTTACTTACTCACTTTCTCTCTAACTACACTCACTCAATCACTCATTAACTCACTCATTCACTCACTAACTTCCCTTTTCACTCATTTACTTACTCACTTTCTCTCTAACTGCACTCACTCAATCACTCATTTACTCACTCATTCACTCACTAACTTCCCTTTTCACTCATTTACTTACTCACTTTCTCTCCAACTACACTCACTCAATCACTCATTTACTCACTAACTCCCCTTTTCACTCATTTACTTACTCACTTTCTCTCTAACTACACTCACTAAATCACTCATTAACTCACTCATTCACTCACTAACTTCCCTTTTCACTCATTTACTTACTCACTTTCTCTCTAACTGCACTCACTCAATCACTCATTTACTAACTCCCCTTTTCACTCATTTACTTACTCACTTTCTCTCTAACTACACTCACTCAATCACTCATTTACTCACTCATTCACTCACTAACTTCCCTTTTCACTCATTTACTTACTCACTTTCTCTCTAACTGCACTCACTCAATCACTCATTTACTCACTAACTCCCCTTTTCACTCATTTACTTACTCACTTTCTCTCTAACTACACTCACTCAATCACTCATTTACTCACTCATTCACTCACTAACTTCCCTTTTCACTCATTTACTTACTCACTTTCTCTCTAACTACACTCACTCAATCACTCATTTACTCACTCGCTCACTCAACTCACCTCAAAACTACCCTAAAAAATTAAGGATTAGAGTGTAGAAAGTTAACAAAAAAAGCAGAGCAGGATTTTAATAAGGAGCTCCACAAGAATCTTAGAAAGCTTAAAACAAATGGTCCAAAAGATTACTGGGACATGATAAATAAATCGGGTTGTACATCAAATACTGTGGGGAATGTTACTCTCCAGTCAATCAGGGATCATTTAAAAAATCTCAGTGTAAGACCTCAGGGAGGTGATGCTAATGATGGTGGGTCTGAGCCTGAACTTGAATTTGACCCAAGGATTTTTGAACATCAGGTCAATGAGGAACTAAATAAACAGTTTTCCCTTCCTGAACTCATCCTAGTCATAAGAAGCCTGAAAAATAATAAAGCCTGTGGTATTGACAATATCATAAATGAACACTTGAAACATTGCCCAAAAGGGGTCATGGCAATTTTACTCGAGTTATTCAATATGGTACTTAAATTGGGTATTGTGCCCACAAGCTGGTGCATTGGTCTAATTCAACCAATCTACAAAAATAAAGGGTCACCTGATGATCCAGATAATTATCGTGGCATTACTTTACAAAGCTGCATTGGAAAAGTGTTCACTGCCTGTATTAGTAGACGCCTTTCATTATACCTGGAGGGAGCTGGAGTACTGGGGGATGAGCAAGCTGGCTTTAGAGAAGGCCACAGTACTGTGGACCATATTTTTGTTTTCAACTCCCTTATAGAGCTCTACCTGTTTAATAAGAAACAAATTTACTGTGCCTTTGTGGATTACAAAAAGGCCTTCGATTTAGTCGACAGGTCGTCATTGTGGCTAAAATTGATTAGGTACGGTGTTAATGGTAATGTCATGCGAGTGATCTATAATTTATATGATAATGCTAAATCGTGTGTTAAACAAGGAGGTAGACTCTCCAATTTCTTTAGCTGTAATATCGGTGTACGGCAAGGGGAAAATTTATTTCCGCTTTTATTTGCACTGTACCTAAATGATTTTGAACTGTATGCAAATAGAAAATACAATGGGCTTGATTTCTTTAAAAATGAGATTAACCATGTATTGAGTGACGATGATATGGAATACTCCGTAAAGATGTTTGTACTGCTATATGCAGGCGATAGTTATTTAGGCAGAATCTGCAAAAGAACTCCAGTTGGCATTTAATGCCGTGTATGAATACTGTAAGTTATGGCGCTTGACACAAAGGCCAGAAGGCTGTCCTTACCTACTGATATTCAGTGTGAACTTTTTGATAGAATGATAGTCCCTATACTGTTGTATGGGTGTGAAGTCTGGGGGTTTAATAACTTAAACCATATTGAAGTATTTTATCAGGGATATTTGAAGAAATTGCTCAAACTATGGCGATCAACACCAAGTTTTATGGTCTATGGTGAGGCTGGTAAACTCGCACTTTGTAATTCTGTAGATGTAAGAATGGTGGGCTATTGGATAAGAGTCTCAGAAGGAAAGTCTTCGAGGCTATCTAAGTTAGTGTATGACCTGTTATATAGGCTTAGCCTACAGAACTATTTCCAATCAAAGTGGATAAAAAAGATTAGAAGTATACTGGATACTTGTGGACTTTCATATATATGGCTTGAGCAGGAAAGCTACCATGATAAGAGCTTTGTAAAGAATTTGGTGCAGCAGAGACTGAGAGATATCAGCGAACAGAACTGGAGGAGTGATGTTACTAACCATAGTCATTGTACGGTTTATAGACTTTTTAAATTTAGCCATGAATATGAGAATTACCTGTCCTTACTTAGTGCTACCGAGCGCATTAAACTATGTCAATTTCGATGTGGTAACCACTGATTGCCAGTTACAGAAATAAGGTTCCAACAAGATAACACTGAAAGTGGGCACTGCACGAAATGTGGCTCGGGGGACTTGGGAGATGAGTATCACTATGTCATGACCTGTAGTGCCTTCTTGCCACTTAGGTCTTCATATATAAAAAGGTATTATTACACCAGACCTAGTGCTTTGAAATTCCAGCAGCTGTTCAATGACTCGAAGGGTAAACAATTGTCAAATTTAGCTAAATTTGTTGCCATAATAATGTCCAGTTTCTGATGAGTAGATATTATTACCAAACCCACAAGTGGGGGAATTTACTGAACCTTGTTGTCTAGGGAAAATGAAAAGCGCTCCTTTCCCCACAGCAGCGGTAATAGCTAGGACCAGCTGGCTGGTCAGTAAACTGGCTGTCGTCCTGACTGAGGCTCTTGGGAGGCGTGACCTTACCTCCCCGCAGGCTCCGCAGGTGGTAGCACTGGCCGTGGCTGGTTGAGGACCGCTTCCCCGTCTGGCTGTCAGCTTACGGCCGGAGCGACAGGCGAAGTCCGACGCCGGACAAACAGCTCCCAGTCGTCAGTTTAGTTCAGTTCAGTTCGGTTTTTCTTCAAATTTCCCTGGCGTCTAGTTATAGGGACCGAATGGAAGTAACGCACACCATTTCGAGGGTCACTCTTCCCCCTGCTCCTCCCTCCCACTGGTGATTCAAAAGGGTCTCTCCCTCGCACTTCCGCCACGTCAGCAATCAAGCTCATGCAGGTGAAAACATCACATGGTCACACCCCCTCACCCCAATCAGTCGACAGCCAGGGAAATCACTAGATGAGTGTATTCTTAATTAAAACATTAATACTATAAATAATAGTTGTGCTCCCAATCGACCAGCCTGATTCGGAGAATGTCGTGACACTCAAACTAATCCCCCGTACTTCCCATAGGGAATAGGTTGTCCTATACAGTCCTCCCCCCCATAAGCCAAAACATACAAAGAAAACACACAGAAAAGTGCAATACACCCACTTTTTTTGGTTTTCGTTTTCATTTTTTTTTTTTTTTGTTTTTGGTAAGGCCAAAGGACAACTTGTACCCTACCACCTCTAGACAAACCAAATCACGTCTACAATAATACGAGGTCACATCTATAAACACATTTAAAAAGGGGAAAAAAGGTGGCAGACCTCACATCTGCACCCAAGCCTCTCAGAGCAAGATGCTCATCACGAAAACATTACATCTGGCCAATTAATGACCAGAGCGAAGATATCACTCGACCCAGGTACACATCATGGACGCTCACGTTCCACATCGAGAAAGGGCGTCGGCAAACACATTATCCCTACCGGAAATGTGTTTAATGTTCAGCACATACGGTTGCAGGATCAAACTCCATCTAAAAACTCTAGCATTTGAACTCTGGAAGCGGGCTAAAAAGCTAAGAGGGTTATGATCGGAGTAAACCAGCACTTCCCCAGCCACACTGGAAACATATACCTCAAAGTGCTGGATGGCTAATACTAGCGCCAAAGCCTCCTTCTCTACGGTGGAGTAGTTCCTCTGATGCCGGTTTAGCTTTCTTGAAAAGTAAGCGACCGACCTCTCAACACCATCACCTCCAGCTTGCAACAGAACGGCCTCTACCCCCATATCAGATGCATCAACTGCAAGACAGAAAGGCTGAGAAAAATCAGGTGCCACCAGAACTGGTTCACAAGATAGAATCGCCTTCACAGCGTCCAAGGCTTGCTGACACTCAGGGGACCATACCCACTTAACCCCCTTCTTCAACAAATCAGTTAGGGGGGATGTTACAGCTGCAAAGTTAGGTATGAACTTTCGATAAAATCCGCACATCCCCAGAATCCACATCAGCTGCCGACGAGTGCGAGGAACCGGAAATTCCAGAATTGCCTTTACCTTAGCCGACCGCGGGAGCACCTCACCACGCCCCACTCTGTGACCAAGGTAAGTGACTTGACCCTGCCCAAACTCACACTTGGACAGATTTACCACTAAACCAGCCTCAGCAAGACTGACAAAGAGCGAACATACGTGCTCCACATGGCTCTCCCAGGAGTCGCTATACACGACCACATCATCAATATAGGTGACCACATGGTCTAGCCCCTTGGTCACCTGATTCATCAAGCGCTGGAAACAGGCGGGTGCATTTTTCATTCCAAAAGGCAGAACACGGCAGGGATATAAAGCATCATGGGTGGTAAAAGCAGACACCGCCTTGGCATGATCAGACAATGGCACCTGCCAATAATCTTTCAACAGGTCAAACTTCAAGACATAGCAGGCCCGACCAACACAGTCAATGCAGTCCTCTCCCCGAGGGATGGGATATGCATCAGCACGTGTCACCGCATTCACCTTCCTATAGTCAATACAAAGGCAATGTGCACTGCCGTCCTTTGCCACTAAGACCACGGGAGCACTCCAAGCACTATCCGTCGGCTCAATAACACCAATCCGCGACATGTAATCTATTTCCTGCTTCCAGAGCACACTTCTGTGGGGACAATCGATAGGCATGCTGTTTTATCGGGGCAGCATCCCCTGTGTCCACATCATGGACAACAAGCTTTGTCACACCTGGGGCATCTCGAAACAGTGATGGATAAGACGAAACCAAACCCACCACATCCTTCGCCTGAGACGTTGTCAAATAGCTAAGCTGGTCATGAAGATTCTGCATTGCCTCGGTATTCTGGAGCCGAGCATTGACTGGCTCGCGAGGAGAGTAACCTGCCTCCACCTCACCATCATCACAGTCCAGCACACGGTTAAAACACACAGGGGCACCAGCTTCCCTGTCCACATAAGGCTTGAGTAAGTTCACGTGACGCAGCCATGTCTTCACTCTCCGATCAGGAGTGCTGATCACATAATTGCATGTGCCCACGTGTTTGACCACTGTATATGGCCCTCCAAAACGGACACCCAACTTCTCTCCTCCTGCCAGCAACAAAACCAGCACCCGCTCACCAGGCACAAAAATACACGGCCGAGCTCGCTTATCATACTGCCGTTTCATGTGCAACTTGGACCCCGCCATCTTTTGCTGGGCCACCTCACAAGCCACCTGCAGCTGGTCAGTAAAACGAGCAACATACTCAAGAGGATCCTCAGGGTCACTCGGCCCCACTAAGCATTCCTTCATCAACTGCACAGGCCCCCACACCTCATGCCCAAAGACCAGTTGGAATGGGGAGAAACCAGTCGACTCATTAACTGTGTCCCTCACAGCAAACATGAGGAACGGCACTGCAGAATCCCACTCTGCTGGGAACTGATCACTGTAAATCCTCACCATCTCTTTGAGTGAGCGATGAAAACGCTCAATAGCCCCCTGACTCTGTGGATAAGCCGATGACGTAATCTGCTTAATACCTAGCTTATGTAGGACACCCTGGAAAACAATGGAAGTAAAATTAGAGCCACGATCTGACTGAATTTCCAAGAGGAGACCGTAAGTAGTAAAAAAATGAGTAAGGGCACCAATAATAGTCTTTGCTCGAATATTCCTGAGTGGAACAGCCTCTGGAAACCGAGGAGTGACATCTAAAATGGTAAGAAGATATTCAAAACCCCGCTTTGTCTTAGGGAGGGGCCCCACACAATCAATCATCACATGAGAAAAGGGAGTCGAAAAAATAAGGAGCGGCTGCAGAGGTACCGGCGGCGGCATATGCTGGGCCTTCCCAGCTTGCTGACATGACTCACAGGAACGGCAGTAATCAAGCACACTTTTCCTCAAACTAGGCCACCAAAAGTGGCTCCGAATCTTCTCAAGGGTCCGATTAACCCCTGCATGGCCAGCTACAGGCCCAGAATGGCCCATCTTAAGCACGCCTTCTCGATAAACCTGGGGCAACACCACCTGGTGCAACACAGCCCACTCCTCAGCGGGTTCCTTCAGGGGCCGCCAGCGTCGCATCAAGATATGGTCCTGCAAATAATAGCCATCCGACAGGTCAGCGTCACCTTCCAGCTCCTCCACCAGCTGAAATAAAGGTGCCACCTCAGGATCTGACAACCGGGCCTCCACTAAGGCCTCACGACCCAAACACAGTTCATCCTGCCCCTCATTTAGGTAGGCCATGAACGTATCAGCCAGATCAACCTGTGGCCCAGGCTCCTCATTTGGAGTAGCATGCATCTCAGCTTTTGCCTGCGCACGAGTCACCACACAAGCTGTAAACACCTCCGGGAACTCCCTTGCCAATTTCTCAGTGTCAAGCACATTACAAGGTTTAGGCGAGAGCACGGGACAGTTATTAACCAAAGAGCCAGCTAAGTCATTACCTAACAACAGTAATACACCTGACACCGGAAGCGCATCGACAACAGCCACGGTCACAGGCCCTGAAATTAGCTCAGAACGTAGGAAAACCTCCCTTAAAGGATAAGGCCCGAATTCCCCACCTAAGCCAACCAGAAGTACCACTGGATTGTCCGGTGCGGGAGGCGGCAGCCCCAAAGTGCCAGCTAACAACAAAGACTGACTGGCTCCTGTGTCCCTCAGGATCTGTATGGGGACTTCTGGACTACCGTGAAAGAGTGCCGTAGTGCCAGAAGAAATAAAAGGGGAGCCATCAACAATGGACTTCTCCGCAATGCCATTCTGCACCAATGGGACCATTTCAGACCCCTGAGTATGAGCAGACACTAAAGCCACCACCTGGTCACGGTTCGCCCTATCATGGAGGGCTGGGCAGTTAGATCGGATATGCCCTGGCTTCCGACAATGATGACAAATAATTTCCCGATGTGAACCAAAACCGTTATGCCCTCTCTGAGCCTGACGCTCAGGGGCTTTTGGACCAGCCTCAGTTAGCTGAACATTATTAGTAGATGCCACACTACTACTAGAGCTTGCAGCTTGACTGGAAAAATTACTGGTGGCCTGTTTCACCTCAGCTTTTGAGTTAAACGCCTTACGCTTATCCTGACACTTATCATGATGCCCACCCTCGACCGAACAAAAATGGATAACCTCTCAAGTGTCAGCAAGTTCTGGTGCCTCCTTAACACCAGTCACACCACGTTCGGACAGATGAACATTGAGCTCACGAGACAGACAGCTCTTAAACTGCTCCATAAGACAGAGCTCAATCAAAGCATCTACAAAGTCAGCCTTACGCGCAGCTAACCAGCGCGTCATCAGAATCTGTAACTTCCTGTACAAATCAAGGTGTGATTCACCATTCTGTGTTGGTAAGACCTAAACTTTCTACGGTATTCGTCAGGGACGCTACCATATGCGGTCAGAACAGCTTTCTTCACGGCATCATACTGAAGGGCCAGTGAACCATCAAGCGCGGCAAATGCATGCTGAGCCTCGCCAACAAGCGTCCGCTGTACTAGCAATGCCCATCGGGGACATGGCCAGTCCAGCCCCGTCGCGACCCGTTCAAAATTTTCAAAAAAACATCGACATCATCCTTATTAAACTGAGGCAAAAGCCTTTCCACTGCACTGATGTGAAAAGCAGGTTCAGATGCCACACCCTTCTCTCTAGCTACTCTCTCCACCTCCAGTTTCAGCCTCTCAACCTCAAACGCCCGGTCTTGCTCCTGCTTCTCAAGCTCAAATGCCCGGTCTCGCTCCTGCTTCTCAAGCTCAAACGCACGATCTCTCGCTCCTGCTTCTCAAGATCAAACGCCCGGTCTCGCTCCTGCTTCTCAAGCTCAAACGCCCGGTCTCGCTCCTGCTTCTCAAGCTCAAACGCACAATCTCGCTCCTGCTTCTCAAGCTCAAACGCCCGGTCTCGCTCCTGCTTCTCAAGCTCAAACGCCCGGTCTCGCTCCTGCTTCTCAAGCTCAAACGCCCGGTCTCGTTCCTGCTTCTCAAGCTCAAATGCCCGGTCTCGTTCCTGCTTCTCAAGCTCAAACGCCTGTCTCTCGCTCCTGCTTCTCAAGCTCAAACGCACGCGATCCCGCTCCTGCCTTCCAAGCTCAAACGCCCGGTCTCGCTCCTGCTTCTCAAGCTCAAACGCACGATCCCGCTCCTGCCTCTCGAGCTCAAATTTCTCTCTTGCCAGCTGCTCCTGATACTCCTTCTCCTCCTGCTGCTCTGCCCATAGCACATCCAAATTAAACAGTGTCTTCACAAGAGCCATCAATTCTTTCATCGATATTGAGGGAGAAACCTCAACACCGTCCGCCTGAGCTAATTTAGTTAGCTGTGGCCTAGTCATGGCCCTAAACTGGGCAGCTGTGGGCAACTGAATATATGCCTCAGAAGCCAGCGGAACCGTCAGCTCCCCATCCGCGTCACTAGCCATCTCCATGCACATCAAACACAATAAACTAATGCACAGATAGCAAAGCAATGGGTACACAAACTTCACCAGAGGCCTCCTCACTATGACAGTGAAAAACCTCTCAAATTAACAAACAGACCCTGGAGTGCCACACACAGGGAACAGCAAAACCACTCAAATGTACCCCTAAATATTGAGTCAACAGCCCACTAAATCAAACAGAGCAAGACCCTCAAAAAAATTAAGTAGCGGCTCCACACACGTCCTCCAATGCGAGCTATCTAACTGTAGCTCCTGTGAATTACAGTAGCCACGGTAACCACCAGGGCTAATATACTCACACAACAGTCCCCGCTAGACAGTGTGACCCACATTGTAGCCTCAGGAACATAGGGAGGTACCAAACAGGCTTCTCCCAGAGCTACACCGAAATTCCAAAAGGATATTTCGTAACGCCAAACAGAGAACAAGTTCTCACCAAAAATTAACGCGGTAACCACCAGTGTGGTCTCGCAAAAAAAAATTCAATGCTGCCACTACAATTAATCCCGACGCTCCTTAATGGGACCTACAAAACGTGAACGCCAGTTAAACTATGAAATAAATCGCACTACAACTGGCTGCCTCCATAGAAGTCAGTCAGCTTCCCAATTAACGCACTGAACGGTCGCCAACGAACCAACATCCAAGCAATTATTTCCTGTGGAAATAAGTACAGACACAGCTAAATCCGTGTTCTGGGCTTGCACACATTTTAAACTAACTAACCTACCTACCAAAACTATCTACCTGGTGCACAGCCTTAAGCAGGGCTCCAACAACCCCCATGTACTTTTCCACACAAATATTTGCTTGTATGTAACTAACTAAACGCTACCAACATAGCCAGTCAGCTAGTTTGACGTTATAAATTACAAAAAGCTAATAAGACCGGAGCTAAGTACTGATTTTACTAAATGGAGCTAGCACAAATCCAAATGGAAATTGCAAGCCGGCTACGCATTTATAACATTCGACTCCCAGTCGAGCCGCCCAATTCTATTATCGAACCCACATGTGGGGGAATTTATGGAACCTCGTTGTCTAGGGAAAATGAAAAGCGCTCCTTTCCCCACAACAGCTGTAATAGCTAGGACCAGCTGGCTGGTCAGTTAACTGGCTGTCGTCCTGACTGAGGCTCTTGGGAGGCGTGACCTTACCTCCCCGCAGGCTCCGCAGGTGGTAGCACTGGTTGTGGCTGGTTGAGGACCACTTCCCCGTCTGGCTGTCAGCGTACGGCCGGAGCGACAGGCGAAGTCCGACGCCGGACGAACAGCTCCCAGTCATCAGTTTCGTTCAGTTCGGCAGTTCGGTTTTTCTTCAAATTTCCCTGGTGTCTAGTTATAGGGACCAACTGGAGGTAACGCACACCATTTCGAGGGTCACTCTTCCCCCTGCTCCTCGCTCCCACTGGTGTTTCAAAAGGGTCTCTCCCTCGCACTTCCGCCACGTCAGCAATCAAGCTCACGCAGGTGAAAACATCACATGGTCACACCCCCTCACCCCAAACAGTCGACAGCCAGGGAAATCACTAGATGAGTGCATTCTTAATTAAAACATTAATACTATTAAAGGTTACCTATTATGCCATTTTTCCAAGTTTATATTTTGGTCTTTGACTCCCCTAGAGTACTCCTGATTGCGCAAAGTAAAAAAAGGGTTCTTATTTAGCTCATACTGCCATCCTCAAAAAAACCCATTTGTAGTCCATAGTGGTCTCTGCCTGAAACGCCTCACTGGGGTGGCTCTTCCGCTATAGCCCCCACTCCCCGTGTGCCCACTTTCTTCTGACTGGCCAGCTCTGTGGAGGGCGGAGTTGGGCGGGACGAGGCAGCAGAACGCAGTTTTCCGTGTCCCTCTCCCCAGAGTGAAACTTGAGACACGGCTGCCATCTCATAAGGAAACGGCGGGCAAATTCCGCAATCTAACGCAGTACATGTGTATAGATCTAATGAAATGAACTTGTTCTAATAAACACAGCGCCGAAAGCGGAGGACGCACTGCAAAAGTCTGGCAGCTTAAGCACGAATTTGCTATTGGCTACAGTTCGCTACGGCGACAGTGGTGAGTTACAGCAGTTCTTTTACTCTAGCTAGGATGCAGGGAAAGCTAGAATCCACCTTATTTAGACACATTTGTAGAACGGGTCGACATGCCCAAGTGTAGACCGGAGACCGTAGAAATCCGGTGGGTCTGAGTTTAGAGGGAAACATGGACAGTGAGGAGCAGCTAAAAGTGGACCAACAGCTTATGGACTGCTTCGGTGTGTATTAGGAGCTACTGGTTCGTGTGCATAGCTGTGGTGTGTTGTTAGCGTGGAGAAACAAACAGCTTCTGCGCTGGTATATGACGGAGGGGCGAAAGCTCCAGGCTAAACGGCCTTTTCGGAAATTGCCCGTGGTAATGGTTTACTTATTGCTTCGGAATGACCAGCTTTTCCTCGCGGAAAATGGGCGAGTTATGGATAGTGCCGAGAACGAGATAGAGCTCCGGTTATTAGGTATGTTACTAAAATTTTCAAAATGGTTCTATGCTGAAATGAATCATTTTTCCTGAAAGAGCTTGAAATGAACTTTCCAATGATACCAAGATCAATGTGATAGGTTAAGAACTTACAAAGTTATTAAACTTGGAAATTGGGAAATGAGGGGTAAAAAATGTCCTTAGTTTTCTATAGAAAAAATGAGAAATCTGTGACCGAAAACATGGTTTGCATAAAATGCTATAACTTTCTTAATTCTTTAGATATTCCTATGAAATTTTCAGATAATGTTCATTGGAATATTATCTGCCTATTCCAAAATGATGAATGAAACAGAATTGAATTTCGCTGTGCAACCCGCAATGGGGGCGTCATTTCTGGAATTTTCACCACAGACGGTTTTTTTGCGGACGGTAGAAACAGACTGTTGGCACTCCGAATGTCATAATTTTTTGTCTGTTGGATCTTGAATACTTAATCTAATAGTCTGTGCAGTTTTTATTAGAATTCCTACTTAGCTTCTATAAAATTGAAGGGTGTTTTTGTCACCTCAAACTTTGAACCGCTCAGACGGCCATCTGGGAAATCGGAAATTGAAAACAAGGTAACAAGGGAATTCGGGGTCATTTTATCTCGTCTTCAACGGGATTTCCAGAAATTCCCCTCCTTTTGCCCATAAAAGGCGGTTTTGATGGGTATACCTCTGCCACTTCGGGAAATTACGCAACGCGCTATCGGAACCAATATCGCGCGGCCGATGCGCTGATAGTAACATACCTACGGTTATGTCATGAACATAATACAGGTTTTACAGACCGTAAGTTCCGTTTGCGTGAACCGTTGCTTATGTGGAGCGAGCGAATCGATCAGTTTTACAGGAAAGAATTTAATATTCAATCGATGGTAATGCAGAGAAATCGTTTGTTACACACCGGACACGTTATAGCCTGTGCGCTTCCTTATTGCTTTCACCGGTAGCATCAGAGAGCTTACCCAGACATTGGAGATGTATCAGGCTGACCTCGGTCACGGATAAGTAAAGCGATCGTTCCACAAGCACCCAAAAACGCACCCCAAGCTCTGCAAAACCTACGTCTGGTCTAACTGCAGCCCATCTCGGCAGACACATACAGCACCTCTCCGGTTAGCTTCAACTGTAGTGGCTACAATCAGGCAATGTTATGATGAAACTCTTACATTGATGCTTACCGAAGTAACACAAGCATACCGATCAGAATTATTGCATATAAGTTAACCAGGAGCATTTTTAATTAGCAGAGCACGCGAACTAACATGCAGTAGCTGATAAGCGGTCATGACTTTGAATGTAATCTGTCGCAAAAAAAATTTGTTTCGTGTCCGTGTGAAAGCTGCTTAACGCGCCTTTAACGCGTATTCGCGTCTTTGCATTGACTTTGAATGTAGGCTAATCTGTCCCGCGAATAATTTGTTTCGTGTCCGATGTGAAAGCAGCTTTATGGATAGTACGCGACAGCTAGAGAGAGCTCGGTCATGTTAAGAACATAATACAGGTTTTGCAGACCTGAAGTTCCGTTAGCGTGGACAAGTTGCTTATGTGGAGCTAGCGAATCGATCACTTCTACAGGAAAGAATTACCTATTTGATCTCCGCCTTTTTCGGCTTTTTATTAGCCACAACAATTTCTAAAGGGGGATGAAATTATGTCACGGTAATGCAGAGAAATCATTTGTAAACCGGTAGAGCTTCTGCGTTTCGCATTGCTTTCACGGTAGCACCAGAGAGCTTGCTTAGACATTTGTGAAGCATCCGGCTGATCCCAGTCATGGATAAGTGAAGCGATCACTGACTGTAGTGGCTACAATCGGGCAACGTTATGATGAAACTGCCACATTGATGCTTACCGGTAACACAAGCGTGCCGATCAGAATTACTGCATATAAGTTAACCAGGAGCATTTATAATTAGCACGCACGCAAACTAACATGCAGTAGCTGGTAACCGAGCGGTCATAACCACAGAGACAAACCCTTGCAATACAGGTTTTACAGACGGCAAGTTCTGTTACTGTGAACAGTTGTACCAAGCATCCAAATTAAAAACAAGTATTAAAAGTTAGCTTCAAATGAGGTTTATGATCAAACACCTTATGCAGAATTTCCCGATATCACTCTTGCATATTTAGGACACAAACATTAGCAACAGTAACATGGCTACGTTAGCCGCTGTGCTACAGCCACAATCAACTGGCTATCATCTCAGGTTGGCTTATGCAGTAAAAGCAACTTACAGCTTCTGTGTCTGTGAGTCACGGACAGTCGCGACTAATACAGGCTTTATCTTCAGATATTTTACAAAGCCTGTGTTTGAGGCCAGTTGTTAGTGCTAACTATCGCTAGCAGTCCTGCTAGCCACCCGTAACACGTTAGCTTCACTTACAATATTTGCTCTTATATTGTTAGTTACAGCTTGTGGCTCCGAGTGCTTGATCGATGCAGCTGCTTCAGGTTTGAGAAGCAGCTGAAACGCTTATCCTGTGTCGAATGATCCTTTATTGATAAAGCTGTCTTTGGTGAAATGCTGAGCACAATCAGCTAACGTTCCCTTTGGCGTGGCTGTTTGCTGCCAGCAAACAAAAAAAAACTACCCATTGATTTCTGGTGGCATCCTCTTTGGAAGAGAAATAAGTGTTTTTCTTCGGCGTCCAAAAAGTAAACGCACAAGAAGCTTTGGGGAGAGATACTGACAAAACTGCACCTCAAATGATATTTGGTTCTTCTTTTGTATTTCCAAAAGTGTCGACGCTACTAAGGCATAGTATGATCTGCCGTTCTTAGTGCCTGCTGGAATAGTGTCCGGTGTGGGCAGGTCCAGGCCGTGATTGGCTCTGGCTAGGTCTGTACTAATTGGACGGCGCAACCTGACGTCAGGTTTTGCCCAGATCTCGCGAAGATCTTGGGAGGAGCTGTTCAGAGAGGAAATCACGTTCACGAAATCACGTTCTTGGATTACGGCAAAACCCCTGTATCTTATGTTTAGAAACTTTTCAGTGGTTGAGTATGAACAACTAACATTATAACATTACTAATATGTATTAAAAGAAGGATCAGCATCATAGGTCCCCTTTAGAGTCCCCACAAGAGAAAGATCTGGGAGTGATTGTTGACCAAACCCTCACAGGCTCTAGCCATTGTGCCGTAGCTGTTAAAAAAGCCAATCGGATGCTGGGATACATTGCCAAAAGTATTGAGTTCAAATCCAAGGAGGTGATGCTTCTTTTGTACAACACATTCGTCAGACCACATCTAGAGTATTGTGTACAGTTCTGGGGACCATACTTTAAGAAAGACATAGAGGCTTTAGAGAAAGTTCAGAGAAGAGCCACGAAGCTAATTCCGGGTATTAAAGATGAAAGCTATGAGAAAAGGCTGAAGATCCTTAATATCTTTAGTCTTAGGAAAAGGAGACTAAGGGGTGATTTGATTGAGGTCTTTAAATATGTTAAAGGGATTTACAAAGTGAATTATGTAGGATTCCTTCAACCAAGTGTTGTTAGCAGAACTCGGGGTCACAAATGGAAGCTGACTAAAGGTAAATTTAGCACTGATATTCGGAAATATTTCTTCACCCAAAGAGTAATTTCAGTGTGGAACAGCTTGCCTGACCATATTGTTGAGGCAGAGACCTTGAGAGTTTTCAAGAGCAGACTTGACTTAAAGCTAGATACCATTGAGTCATTGAGTATCTGAAGTGATATATTCACGAAAGGTACAAAACTGGCAAACTGGCGAGCCTAGTTGGGCTGAACGGCCTGTTCTCGCCATTCATGTTATGTTATGTTATGTTTAATAATAGTTGTGCTCCCAATCTACCAGCCTGAGTCGGAGAATGTTGTGGCACTCAAACTAATCCCCCGTACTTCCCACAGGGAATAGGTTGTCCGTTACAATATGTATTTGCATGTAATCTATATAAAAATAGAAAGAACTCAGGCTGGCCTGGGATGTCAGTCAGTGTGGTTTCTGTTATTATAGGACTGTAAATGCTACCTAGTGTTGGAGTAGTTGTTATTAGTTTGCTGATCTTGTCAATGAGTAAGACTGCTAAATGAATAGTAACATAGAAGTGTTGCTTCATTTGGAATGTCTTTATACTCTGTCCTGCTATTTTGATATTAGGTTCATATGTACACGCGTTACCCAGTGCCACTGCATTACCTCTAATGTGTTGGTGAAATGTGCTAGCTGCCTTGTTTGCCTTTTTATATTTTTTATTGTCAATATATTTCTCACATACCCCGGAAGGGGTGACTGTATTCTTAGAGAAATAAATAAATAAATAAACTCTAAAAAAAAATAAAAAATAAACCTATTCATTCATTCATTCATTCACCCACTACATTCACTCACTCACTCACTCACTCACTCACCTATTCACTCATTCACCTACTCACTACACTCACTCACTCATTCACAGACATTTAGCAGATACGCTCAGTAGGACACGTGTGTCTATGTACCTCGGGTCTGTACGGTTTCATACTAGTTTTAAAAACATTTCAGCAGTTGGAATTACGCCTAATACTCAGTTTCATTTAACCCCTTTAACTCTGTCTTTTCACTTAAGTTTTACCTCCAGTAGGTTCAATGTGTGAAAAAGCCATTTCTTTCATACTGTAGCACAACGTCACAAACATATTCTGTATCTGCTGGTTGCTGCTCTTCACTTAAGCCACATCACTCTCTAACTGAGAAACATCTTTATTGTGATTTTGCTTGTACCAGAGTAAAAACAAAATGAAAGGGCGTTTCTCCAGGATCATTCCAACTCGGATTCTGCCCAAAAGAAGTAAATACTTAAATGAAGAGCTGTATGTCAGACTGATGGTGTTTACATCACTGTCAGGTGCAGAGAAATGCATAAAAAGTACAGCCTTTTGAGATACAGGGTAAACCTAAAATTAATCAAATGCAGCAAATAGTTAAACCACATTCGCTGGAGTCCAGAAGTATTTGGACGGTGAAACAATTTAAAGGGCTGTAATTCCTGGGCTGTCATTCCATATAAAGAGGCTGCATGACCTTGAAATGACCTTTACAGACATGACATGGCCTTGAAACCACCTTTATGGAGGCAGTGTGACCTCTATGTAACCTTTACTGAAGCAAAATGACCATCACATGAAATTAACTGCCGCAACACTACCTCCACGTGGCCTTTACAGACACAACATGACGTCCACATGAACCGCAAGGAAGCAGTTTCACATGCAAGGAATGCAAGACTTCAAAATGGATTAAAGCAGCTTTTCTCACAAAACAGTGTGTGTGCATGCATGGGAGGGCAATATGGCCGAGGACAATTCTCCAAGAATGGTTTACAGTTTGGTACAAAGCAGGGCTGTTTCAGAATTGGTCCTCATTGGTGTTTGTGTAATGAGATTTGAAAAAGACAGGCATTCTGACTTTTGTAGCAGATGAAATGGAAGGGCTCAGCACAACTGTAATCATGAAATACATCATTGTTCATTACTGCACAGTTGTCATATCCATCATAATTGTTTGGTTGTCCTAATGCCCAGTTCAAAGATGACTCCTGAGCCTCCTGACAGAAATCTGGGTATTCAAGAGACCAATGCCATGTTCCTCTGAGCCCGATCCAGGCGTCTCTCGATGACTGCGGTAAAAGGGCTTCTTGTCCTCTGTACAGGGTGGCTAAATCAGTGTAATTCTGCCGACAGAAACTCTGAGCATCAGACCAGCTCTTCACATCTTCAACAAGGTGATACTGAAGAGCGGGGCAGGGCGAGAGAGTGCAGAATCCTGTGAAGCACACACGCACACACACACACACACGCACATACACACACAAACGCGCACACACAAACGACACGCACACGCACACATGCACGCACACACAGAGGAATAAGATGCTACATGGCCAAAAGTATAAAGACAACAGCATATCTGACATCTCATTCCAGAATAAAGGTGTTATACATGCAGTCAACCCCCCCGCTACTGTAACTGCCTCTGCCCTTCTGGGAGAGCTTTCCAGGGCCCACAGGAAAACTGCAGCAGGGCCCCCCGCTACTGTAACTGCCTCTGCCCTTCTTGGAGAGCTTTCCAGGGCCCACAGGAAAACTGCAGCAGGGATGTGTCTTGATTATAATCAGAAAAGTGTCAATAACGCAGTGATCCCAGACAATTAGGCTTGGCTCGAGGGTCAGGGCTCTGTCCAGGCCACAAAATTTATTCTGCATCCATCGCAACAAACCACAAACAGTCCCGACCACAATAATTGGCACCCTTTGGCAAAGACTGAGTGTAAAGGGTGATTAAAAAAATTCACCTTTTGGAGAATTGGCTTAATTTCACTCGGAAAAAGAGAGGGGGGAAAAATCCAAGCTTTAATTGAATTACATTTATTTTGATAAACTAATCTCTCATCAAGAAATAATTGCTTTTAAAGAACCCTCATGTGCCACAATTATTGGCACCCCCACATTTAATACTTTGGAGAATATTATGGAGTATGGAATTTGAGACCATCCTTCTATCAAGAATCTCTCTTGATCTGTGGTTTGTAAATTCAGTCCCGGGGGACCCCTGTGTGCTAGCTTTTGTTCCAACCACAATGGCCATCCCAAAATTTCAAAGGCTGTTACTTTTTCTCAACTAAATGCTAATACATGCTGATTACTTGACCTTGACATCAATAGACACGGTACATTGAATAATTCTACAAGAAAAAATTCTGAAATTCAGTTTTGTTTTTCTTTTATATTTATTGTCATGTAAATATTTATTAATTCATGTGACTTCTTCTACATCATACATATTCTGTTAGCCCAGGTTGTCCTGAAAAAAAATCATGAATGTAAATTGATAGCAGATTGCAGGGTTGGATTATAAAAGCATGATTACTCAAGGAGGCCAGGCGAACCTGAAACAGAAAAGATGACTTTGACCCCAGAGGGTTAAACTCTTCAGTCACATTCTGTCAGGAAAAGCAGTCTATGCCCAGAAAAATGCATCTTCTGCAGGAATGTGGCAAATATTGGATTAAATTTCAAACTCTAAACTTAAAAAAGCATAAAATTGCATGAAAAGTGGCAAATTACCTATGACCAACGATATTAAAAACTGAGGTTAATCAGCAAGATATGTACCTGGCGACCAATTCCTAAGCATCTGTGCAACTAATCGCAGTAACCCTCCTAACTGTGTGTGTGTGGGGGCAACACAAACCTGGGTCCTCCTCCAGGCGAGTCTGTAACAGGTCCAGGTGAGTTTTAATTATTGCGCAGAAACGAGTAAGAACCAGAGTCTACTATCGAGCATTTAGTGGGAAATGAGTTAGGTGTGTGTAGCACCCTCTGACTTGCTAAAATCATGAATATTTAACAAGTTTTTTTGAACAGAAATGTCAACGAGCTGGCAAATATCTGTATTGACAGAAAGTACTTCATTGGTTAGTACAACTTCTGATATTTGAATAATATGCATGACGACATGTTCGCGCCGATCTCTGATTGGACAAGAGTCTACCATACTGCCTGACAGGTTCAGGAAAAAAAAATTCGCTACCCGGCCGCGACCTTTTTTTGCCAGGGACTCGACGTCGCCCTCCAGCCAATGTTTGCTGGGTACCCTTACAAACGGGGTTATTAATCGGTGACGCCAATTGGAAATGCCCATTATGCAATTGCGGGTTGTCATAATTTGACCGCACCTGTACAGTCTGAGGGCTAAACGCAAGGTTATCTGCGTGCAGTTAAACGTGCGATGATCCCATCTTGTGAAATGGTGTTTAAACGTTCGTTTAGCTGTCCGCGTACAGCGGCATTTTAACATATACGCACGCTAAAATGCTTTCGTGAAATCGGCCCGTAAGGCCGATCGTAAGGTCCTTCAACATTGTGGATAAAAATGTAAAATGTCTGAGTTTCAACATTTGAAATGTTATCTATGTTCTATTGTAAATAACATATAGGCTCATGTGATCTGAAAGTCATTGCATTTTGATTTTATTCACAATTTACACTTCGTTCCAACTATTTTGGAATTGGGGTTGTATTTTGTATGAAATGATTGTATTATACACATGTTGGTATATTCTGTTTCCCTATAATTATATTGTTTATATATTTTTTGTATTGTTTGTGCATTGCTAGTCAGGGGTGCCAGTAATTCTGGAGCCCACTGTCGTAATACTTATTTTATGTTATTAAAATGCAAGAGTGGATTTTTTTGGGATGCTGTCCCCCAAAAATTGCAACTCAGGGCTTGATTTGCCATGAGCTTCAGCAGGTGCAAAAATGTTTTTGCACATGAAAAATGACACAGCTAGTGCTTTAATAATGACAAAGAAGGTGACCAATCATTGGTCACGTCACTGGTGTTGCATGCGCTGAAATGTTTTGCATGTGAAAGTTCCAAAGTAAATCAGTAAATAAGTTCTGGAGCTCAATTGCTCTCACAGCTACCAGTATTGATGAGAAATCCTGAACATTAAGAGCATCCATTATCTACACTGCCTCTTCCTCATCAGAGTCACAGGGGAGCTGCGCCTTTTCCGGCCGAATATAGGCGAAAGGCAGGAACACCCTCTAGACAGCTCGCCAATCCATCACAGGACAGTAAAGAACACATTTGTGCCAAACACATTTGTGACCTCACACCGTAACGATGACCGTGATGCTGTGACATTTATGTGCGACACATAAAGCACTGACCTGAAATCAGGAAGAACATAAAAGCATATTTCTTCATGACTGATGATTGGCTACCTGCAGAAACACACACATGCATGACATTGCTGTTATTTAGTCGACACTTTTATCCAGTGAGACTTACCGTTGACCAGACAAAGCAGGGGAAATTGCCCCTGGAGCAGTGTGGGGTGAAGGGCGTTGATCAAGACTCGAACAGCTCCACAAACCTTATTGTTACCTAAACTATGGTTTAACCACCAGCCAATTGAACCCAGTCAAATATACCAACAACTAGGCTCTAGGCCACCCCATTAATAGAATGGTTTCGCAACCAAAGAAAAAACGGCTCTGAAACACATAAATACTAAACTAAGGATTGGGGCTCTATTAGCTGGTATGTGCGGTGGCCCTGAACTGCAAACCACAACAGCAATTCACACAACACAACAGCAATTCATCACAACACACCAGTAATTCATCACAACACGACAGCAATTCATCACAACACACCAGCAATTCATCACAACGCAACAGCAATTCAGACAACACACCAGCAATTCATCACAACTCAACAGCAAGTCATCACAACATGAATTAAAATCACATGAATTGCTGTTGCGTTGTGATGAATTGCTGTTGTGTTGTGATGAATTGCTGTTGTGTTGAGATGAATTGCTGTTGCGTTGTGATGAATTTCTGTTGTGTTGTGATGAATTGCTGTTGCGTTGTGATGAGTTACTGTTGTGTTGTGATGAATTGCTGTTGTGTTGTGATGAATTGCTGCTGTGTTGTGTGAATTGCTGTTGCGTTGTGATGAATTGCTGTTCAGTTGTGATGAATTGCTGCTGTGTTGTGTGAATTGCTGGTGTGTTGTGTGAATTGCTGTTGCGTTGTGATTAATTGCTGTTGTGTTGTGATGAATTTCTGTTGTGTTGTGATGAATTGCTGGTGCGTTGTGATTAATTGCTGTTGTGTTGTGATGAATTGCTGGTGTGCTGTGATGAATTGCTGGTGTATTGTGATCAATTGCTGGTGTGCTGTGATGAATTGCTGGTGTATTGTGATGAATTGCTGGTGTGTTGTGATGAATTGCTGTTGTGTTGTGATGAATTGCTGTTGTGTTGTGATGAATTGCTGTTGTGTTGTGATGAATTGCTGTTGTGTTGTGATGAATTGCTGTTGTGTTGTGATGAATTGCTTGGATGAATTGTTGTGATTGAATGAATTGCTGTTGTGTTGTGATGAATTGCTGTTGTGTTGTGATGAATTGCTGTTGTATTGTGATGAATGCTGGTGTGTTGTGATGAATGCTGGTGTGTTGTGATGAATTGCTGTTGTGTTGTGATGAATTGCTGTTGTGTTGTGATGAATTGCTGTTTGTGTTGTGTGATGAATTGTGTGTTGTGTTGCTGGTGTGTTGTGATGATTGCTGTTTTGCTGTTTGTGATGAACTGCTGTTTGGTTTGTGATGAATTGCTGTTGCATTGTGAAGAACTGCTGTTTGGTTTGTGATGATTTGCTGGTGTGTTGTGATGAATTACTGGTGTGTTGTGTGAATTGATGTTGCATTGTGTTTAATTGTTCTTGCGTTGTGATGAATAGTTGTTGTGTTGTGATTAATTGCTGCTGTGTTGTGATGAATTACTGGTGTGTTGTGTGAATTGATGTTGCATTGTGTTTAATTGCTGTTGTGTTGTGATGAATTGCTGGTGCGTTTTGATGAATTGCTGTTGTGTTGTGATGAATTGCTGGTGTGTTGTGATGAATTGCTGTTGTGTTGTGATGAATTGCTGGTGTGTTGTGATGAATTGCTGGTGTGTTGTGATGAATTGCTGTTGTGTTGTGTGAATTGCTATTGCGTTGTGATGAATTGCCGTTGTGTTGTGATGAATTGCTGGTGTGTTGTGATGAATTGCTGTTGTGTTGTGATGAATTGCTGTTGCATTGTGATGAATTGCTGGTGTGTTGGGTGAATTGCTGTTGCGTTGTGATGAATTACTGTTGTGTTGTGATGAATTGCTGTTGTGTTGTGTGAATTGCTGGTGTGAATTGCTGGTGTGTCGTGATGAATTGCTGGTGTGTTGTGATGAATTGCTGTTGCGTTGTGATGAACTGCTGTTTGGTTTGTGATGAATTGCTGTTGCATTGTGATGAACTGCTGTTTGGTTTGTGATGATTTGCTGGTGTGTTGTGATGAATTGTTCTTGCGTTGTGATGAATAGTTGTTGTGTTGTGATTAATTGCTGCTGTGTTGTGATGAATTACTGGTGTGTTGTGTGAATTGATGTTGCATTGTGTTTAATTGCTGTTGTGTTGTGATGAATTGCTGTACGTTTTGATGAATTGCTGTTGCGTTGTGATGAATTGCTGTTGTGTTGTGATGAATTGCTGTTGTGTTGTGATGAATTGCTGGTGCACTGTGATGAATTGCTGTTGTGTTGTGTGAATTGCTGTTGTGATGAATTGCTTGTGTGTTGTGATGAATTGCTGTTGCGTTATGATGAATTGCTGTTGTGTTGTGATGAATTGCTGTTGTGTTGTGTGAATTGCTGTTGTGTTGTGATGATGAATTGCTGTTGTGTTGTGTGAATTGCTGGTGTGTTGTTATGAATTGCTGGTGCGTTGTGATGAATTGTTGTTGTGTTGTGTGAATTGCTGTTGTGTTGTTTGAATTGCTGTTGCGTTGTGATGAATTGCTGGTGTGTTGTGATGAATTGCTGGTGTGCTGTGATGAATTGCTGTTGTGTTGTGATGAATTGCTGGTGCGTTGTGATGAATTGCTGTTGTGTTGTGTGAATTGCTGGTGCGCTGTGATGAATTGTTGTTGTGTTGTGTGAATTGATGGTGTGTTGTGATGAATTGCTGTTGCGTTGTGATTAACTGCTGTTTGGTTTGTGATGAATTGCTGTTGCATTGTGATGAATTGCTTTTGTGTTGTGAGGAATTGCTGTTGCATTGTGATGAAATGCTGGTGTGTTGTGTGAATTGCTGTCGCATTGTGATGAATGACTGTTGTGTTGTGATGAATTGCTGTCGTGCTGTGATGAAATGCTGGTGTGTTGTGTAAATTGCTGTCGCGTTTTGATGAATGACTGTTGTTTTGTGATGAATTGCTGGTGTGTTCTGTGAATTGCTGTTGCGTTGTGATGAATTGCTTTTGCGTTGTGATTAATTGCTGTTGTATTGTGATGAATTTGTGCTGTGTTGTGATTAATGTTGCTGTTGTATGTTGTGTTGTGATGAATTGTTTTGCTGTGTTGTGATGTTCTGTTGAATTGCTGTTGCATTGCTGTTGCTTTGTGATGAATTGCTGGTGTGTTGTGATGAATTGCTTTTGTGTTGTGATGAATTGCTGTTCTGTTGTGATGAATTGCTGGTGCGTTTTGATGAATTGCTGTTGCATTGTGATGAATTTCTGTTGTGTTGTGATGAATTGCTGTTGTGTTGTGATGAATTGCTTTTGCGTTGTGATGAATTGCTGTTGTGTTCTGTTGAATTGCTGGTGCGTTTTGATGAATTGCTGTTGCTTTATGATGAATTGCTGGTGTGTTGTGATGAATTGCTTTTGTGTTGTGATGAATTGCTGTTCTGTTGTGATGAATTGCTGGTGCGTTTTGATGAATTGCTGTTGCGTCGTGATGTTGTGTTGTGTTGAATTGCTGTGTTGGATTGTTGCATTGTGATGAATTTCTGTTCTGTTGTGATGAATTGCTGGTGTGTTGTGTTTAATTGCTGGTGCGCTGTCATGAATTGCTGTTGTGTTGTTTGAATTGCTGGTGGGTTGTGTGAATTGCTGGTGTGTTGTGATGAATTGCTGTTGTGTTGTGTGAATTGCTGGTGTTACGTTACGATAATTTATAATACCTGATTGTATTATTTTGCTCAGCCAATAGTTCCTGTATTCTTATGTAAGGTGAATGGATATTCATGAGTGCTTGAAAACATTGTGACTAGCCTGGGAACACCATAGAATGTTCAGGAGCCATCTAGAGGGTTCTATTGTCTGCAGGGTTCCATTGTCTGCAGGTTTCTCCAAGAGCCATCAACTTCAAGATTCTTCCTTCTGACATCATTCAAGATTCTTCTATGACATCGTACAGGAGTACAAGGCCTATATAAAAGGAACTTGCAGCCAACGGATTTTGGAATCATCAGACGGGTAGAATGATCAGACTAGAGAATCATCTCTGGTCTGCTACACCTGAAAGCTAGACCGGCTTTGCCGAGTGCAATTGGACTTTGGATTACACAGACACCTCTTGGGTACGGACTTTGCGGTGATCAGGATCACCACACCAAAGACATCAGATTCCAGTGGATTTTCACCATCGTCGTGGGAACAACGCAATGATGGACTGTTTGGACCAGTGAACCGTATTTCTATCTTCAATGTAGTAATTTCATTACCCATTCCTGTACAATTGTAATTGCTACGTTCATTTGCTCAGTTATTTAATAAACCGTTTAAATCTAATCCTTCTTCTAAATTGGGATCTTCCAGAATAACCTGGAACACGCAACTGTCCGTAACATAAATTGGGGGCTCGTCCAGGATAGAACAACATTTTTGTGTATTGAGCCACTGAACGTAGCAAAATGGCTGAGCCTGCTGAATTTGTTAAAAATCCCTCCCTTGATATTTTGGAGACTTTCAGGGAAGACCAGTTATTGGAGATCGCTAAAATCCTCGAGATTGACGTGAAAAGATCTATGCGGAAACATGACATCAAGAAATTCATTGTGGATGTTTTGGTTGATGAAGACCTGATGTCAAAAGAAGCCTTGCAGGATTATAGCGATCCCCAAGACCACTTAATGATGGGTGATAGAGAGCTTCGGCTGAAGGAATTAGAACTTGAACAACGCCGAATAGAGGCGGAAACCGAAAGGCGCCGAATAGACGCCGAGATGGAAATGAAAAGAATGGAAATAGAAGCTCGTCTTAAAAATCAAGCCAGCATGGGGCAAGCCCAATGCAAATTTGATTTTGGCAAGCATGTGAAACTGGTACCACCGTTTAATGAAAATGCAGTGGACAAATATTTTGTCCATTTTGAGAGAATTGCCACCAGTCTTGAATGACCTGTTGAGGCATGGCCACTTCTGTTACAAAGCGTGTTAAAGGGCAAAAGCCAGGAGGTGTTCACTGCACTTTTGTTACATCAGAGTCAGGATTACGAGTTTGTCAAGGCCACTATCCTGAAGGCCTATGAATTGGTACCAGAGGCTTACCGCCAAAAGTTTAGAGGTTATCGGAAACAAGATCATCAAACTTATATGGAGTTTGCCCACGAAAAAGAGGTACTGTTTGATCGCTGGTGTCCCTCCAGTAAAGTCAACAATGATTTCGATAAATTGAGGCAAACTATCATGCTTGAAGAATTCAAGAGATGTGTTCGCGATGAGCTCAAAACTTACCTGAATGAACACAAGGTTGGCACACTTGAAGAAGCAGTGATTCTGGCTGATGATTTTGCTCTCACTCACAAGTCAGTGTTTTCCAAGAAAGGTGATAATAGTAGACCAAAACAAACTCCAGGTGAAAGGTCTGATTCCACTGGTAATCGTGATAAGTCCAATGTAAAGGATGGTCGGGAAAAGAAGTCTGAGAAGAGTCAGTCTAAGTCCGGTCCAGTTTGTTTCTTTTGTAAGAAACTAGGTTATGTGATGTCTGATTGTTTCACTTTGAAGAAAAAAGATGCAACCTGAGGTTAACCCTAATGCATTTGTTTCCTCCAAGAAGCCTCGTTCTCATGAGACACCTGTTGTTCCTGAACATCATGTTGAGAAGTCTGACGTCAGAAGGGAATTTATTCCTTTTGTGTCTGAGGGTTCTGTATCACTTGTTAGTCAAACCGATTCAGTGCCGATCAAGATTTTGCGTGATACCGGGGCAACTCAATCTTTGTTGTTGGAAGGTACATTGCCTTTTGATTCGAGTTCTGCCACTGGTGAATTTGTTATCTTGCAAGGTGTTGAATGTGGTTTTGTGACAGCTCCCTGACACAATGTTGTGCTGAAGTCAGATTTGGTGTCAGGTTCTGTTGTGGTTGGGGTTGTTCCGGAGTTACCGGTGAAAGGTGTTTCTTTATTGTTGGGAAATGAATTGGCTGGAGGTAGGGTGGTTGCTGAGCCCAGAGTGGTTTGTGAGCCAGTCCCGTTGTCTGATAGTGACATTGTTGCGGAAGAGAATCCTGGAGTGTTTCCTTCTTGTGCGGTGACTAGAGCTCTGGCTAAGAAAATGGCCGAATTGCAGGATGTTGATGTTGAAGATGACATTGTGGATTTGTCAGGGACATTTCTAGATTCCAAGGAGGATCTTCGTCAATCTTCAGATCCCAGTAAGGATCTTGCTTAACATTCTGATGTGAAGTTAGAGACGCCAGTACCGTCTACGACAGAGATGTCCTTGTCCAGAGAGAAATTGATCCAAGAGCAAGAGATCGATCCTGATTTGAGCTCTCTGTTTGATGCTGCTCTCCCTGAAGAGGAGTTGTCCGAGGTCCCAGTTGGATACTTCGTCAAGGATGGAGTCTTGATGAGGAAGTGGAGACCACCTGATGTCCCGGCCTCTGAGGATTGGGCAGTCATACATCAGATCGTGGTTCCCAAGACGTATCGTTTGGAGGTTCTGAGGTTGGCACACGAGGTTCCCTTTGGAGGTCATTTAGGTGTGAACAAGACCTGCGACAAGATCATGAGGCACTTCTACTGGCCGAAGATAAGACAGGATGTGGCTTCCTTCTGTCGGACATGTCACACGTGCCAGATGGTGGGAAAACCGAATCAGAAGATCCCTGTCGCACCACTGAAGCCCATTCCAGCCTTTGAGGAGCCTTTCAGCAGAGTCATCATTGACTGTGTCGGTCCATTGCCTAAGACACGATCCGGCAACCACTACCTGCTGACAATTATGTGCGCATCTACACGTTTTCCCGAGGCAGTTCCGCTGAGGAGCATCAAATCTCCCAAGGTCGTGAAGGCTTTGATCAACTTCTTCACTTTGTTTGGTCTGCCGAAGGAAATCCAGTCAGATCAGGGATCCAACTTCATGTCTGGCTTGTTCCAAAGTGTGGTGTGTCAACTTGGAGCCAAGCAGATAACGTCAAGCGCCTACCATCCGGAGTCCCAGGGGGCACTAGAGAGGTTCCACTCCACTCTAAAGAACATGAGGAGGACCTACTGCTTCCAGAATGAGAAGGACTGGGACGAGGGCATCCCATTGCTCATGTTTGCTGCTCGAGAGTCAGTGCAGGAATCCTTGGGATTCAGCCCATTTGAGCTTGTGTTTGGCACACGGTCCGAGGTCCACTGAAGCTGTTGAAAGAGAGATGGCTGCAGGAGCCCAGTGAGGATGTTAGTCTGTTGGATTATGTGTCCAGGTTTGAAGAGAGACTACGTCAGGCTTGTGAACTGGCACAAGAAAACCTCAAATC
This sequence comes from Gymnothorax javanicus, assembly GCA_029692085.1. Taxonomy (NCBI): domain Eukaryota; kingdom Metazoa; phylum Chordata; class Actinopteri; order Anguilliformes; family Muraenidae; genus Gymnothorax; species Gymnothorax javanicus. Next base: position 127,456,567 of record CM056200.1, on the reverse strand, counting down.
TGCGCAGCGAAAGATGAAACAGCTGCACGACCGAGATGCCAAGGAGCGGAGCTTCAACCCTGGAGACAAGGTGTTGGCATTATTGCCCATTCCTGGAAGCCCTCTGCAGGCAAGGTACCATGGACCGTATGAGATCATCCGTAAGGTTAACAAGGTGGACTACATCATCAGGACTCCTGACCGGAGGACGGCCTCGCGGATGTGTCACAACAACATGCTGAAGGAGTACCATCAGAGATCTGATGAGGTCGCGACTGTCAGCATTTGTTCCCAGACTGGAGGGACTGAAGAACCTCAGGCCGTGAAGCTGGTAGATGATCGTCCTGTCCGATTAAGTAACTCCGAGGTCTTGGCCAACCTTCCACAGAAGCTGAGTCACCTACCTCGTGAGGACCGACGGCAGCTTACGGACCTCCTCCTGGAATATAAGGCTATTTTTCCAGATGTGCCCAGCAAGACACACATCGCTAAACATGATGTGGACGTTGGGGAGGCACCTCCTATAAAGCAACATCCCTACCGCATCAACCCACAGAATGCCCGTACGATGGAGAAGGAAGTGTCCTACATGCTGGAGAATGACATCATAGAACAGAGTCAGAGTGACTGGGCTTCACCTTGTGTCCTTGTTCCAAAGCCTGACGGTTTTGTCAGGTTTTGTACAGATTATCGGAAAGTGAATGCTGTGACCAAGACGGACTCCTACCTAGTCCCCCGGATTGATGATTGCATCGATCAGATCGGCAAGTCCAAGTACATCACAAAGTGTGATCTACTGAAAGGATTTTGGTGTGTCCCACTGACTGAGAGAGCCAAGGAAGTATCAGCATTCGTCACCCCCAGCGGCTTGTTCCAATACAAAGTCATGCCTTTTGGAATGAAGAACTCACCAGCGACCTTCCAGAGGATGATGAATCAGTGCCTTGCAGGTCTTGAGGGTGTTGGAGTTTATATAGACGACATTGTTGTGTATAGTGACACCTGGAATGATCATCTGTCTCGGTTGAGGGCAGTTTTCCATCGGTTGTTTGAGGCCAATCTAACTGTCAACTTGGCGAAAAGCGAGTTTGGTCAGGCCAGTGTCATTTATCTGGGCTATGTCGTTGGTCATGGTCAGGTAGCTCCTATTGCAGCAAAGGTTCAGAGCATTGTTGATTTTCCTGCCCCTGAAAACAGGCGTGGCTTGATGAGGTTCCGAGGCATGGCAGGTTATTACAGGAAGTTCTGTAAGAACTTTGCTGATGTCACTGCCCCTTTGACTGATCTTCTGAAGAAAAATAGGAAGTTTGTCTGGTCGGAGTCTTGTCAAAAGGCGTTTGACAATGTTAAGTCCCTGTTATGTGCACAACCAGTTCTTCTGGCTCCTGATTTCAGCAAACCTTTCACCTTGGCAGTAGATGCCAGTGATGTCGGTGCAGGTGCTGTATTGTTACAGTTGGACAACAATGGTATCGAACATCCAGTTTGTTATTTTTCTAAGAAGTTTGATGTTCACCAAAGAAATTATTCAACTTTTGAGAAGGAAACTTTGGCTCTGGTTCTAGCTGTGCAACATTTTGAGGTCTAAATTTCCTCTTCAAATCAACCTATACTAGTGTATACGGATCATAACCGTTGACGTTTCTGAACAGGATGAAAAACAAAAACAGAAGAATATTAAATTGGAGCTTGTTGCTGCAAGAGTACAACCTGGTTATCAGGCATATTCGTGGTGTTGACAATGTTTGTGCAGATGCACTCTCTCGTTAAGTCTCAATTTGTATCTTGAGACTGGTATTAATTTCTATATTGTTAAGTGAATTGCTTTTGAGATGTAGTGTTCTTTTGGTTATTAAATTTACCTTCAATGCATAGCGCTTTTGTCATAAAAAGTTGTCATACATTCCAACTTTTTCTTTTACGGAGGGAGGTGTTACGTTACGATAATTTATAATACCTGATTGTATTATTTTGCTCAGCCAGTAGTTCCTGTATTCTTATGTAAGGGTAATGAATATTCATGAGTGCTCGAAAACATTGTGACTAGCCTGGGAACACCATAGAATGTTCAGGAGCCATCTAGAGGGTTCTATTGTTTGCAGGGTTCCATTGTCTGCAGGTTTCTCCAAGAGCCATCACCTTCAAGATTCTTCCTTATGACATCATTCAAGATTCTTCTATGACATCGTACAGGAGTACAAGGCCAATATAAAAGGAACTTGCAGCCAACGGATGGTGGAATCATCAGACGGGTAGAATGATCAGACTAGAGAATCATCTCTGGTCTGCTACACCTGAAAGCTAGACCGGCTTTGCCGAGTGCAATTGGACTTTGGATTAAACAGACAGCTCTTGGGTACGGACTTTGCGGTGATCAGGATCACCACACCAAAGACATCAGATTCGAGTGGATTTTCACCATCGTCGTGGGAACAATGCAAGGACGGACAGTTTGGACCAGTGAACAGTATTTCTATCCTCAATGTAGTAATTTCATTACCCATTCCTGTACAATTGTAATTGCTACGTTCATTTGCTCAGTTATTTAACAAACCGTTTAAATCTAATGCTTGTTCTAAATGGGGATCTTCCAGAATAACCTGGAACACAAACTGTCCGTAACAATGGTGTGTTGTGTGAATTGCTGGTGTGTCCTGATGAATTGCTGGTGTGTTGTGATGAAATGCTGTTGCGTGTCTGCTGTTTGATGATGAATTGCTGTTGCATTGTGATGAACTGCTGTTTGGTTCGTGATGAATTGCTGTTGCATTGTGATGAATTGCTGTTGCGTTGTGATAAATTGCTGTTGCGTTGTGATGAATTGCTGTTGCGTTGTGATGAATTGCTGTTGTGGTGTGATGAATTGCTGTTGCATTGTGATGAATTGCTGGTGTGTTTTGATGAATTGCTCTTGCGATGTGATGAATAGCTGTTGTGTTGTGATGAATTGCTGGTGTGTTGTGATGAATTACTGGTGTGTTGTGTTGAATTACTGGTGATGAATTGCTGTTGTGTTGTGATGAATTGCTGTTGCATTGTGATGAATTGCTGGTGTGTTTTGATGATGAATTGCTGTTGTGTTGTGATGAATTGCTGTTGTGTTGTGTGAATTGTTGGTGGGTGTTGTGATGAATTGCTGGTGTGTTGTGATGAATTGCTGGTGCACTGATGAATTGCTGTTGTGTTGTGTGAATTGCTGGTGTGTTGTGTGAATTGCTGGTGTGTTGTGATGAATTGCTGGTGTGTTGTGATGAATTGCTGTTGTGTTGTGTGAATTGCTGGTGCTGTTGTGATGAATGAATTGCTGGTGTGTTGTGATGAATTGCTGGTGAGTTGTGATGAATTGCTGTTGTGTTGATGAATTGCTGTTGTGTTGTGTGAATTGCTGTTGTGTTGTGATGAATTGCTGTTGCATTGTGATGAATTGCTGTTGTGTTGTGATGAATTGCTGTTGCGTTGTGATGAATTGCTGTTGTGTTGTGATGAATTGCTGTTGCGTTGTGATGAATTGCTGGTGTGTTGTGATGAATTGCTGTTGTGTTGTGATGAATTGCTGTTGTGTTGTGATGAATTGCTGTTGTGTTGTGATGAATTGCTGTTGTGTTGTGATGAATTGCTGTTGCATTGTTGAATTGGGATGAATTGCTGTTGTGTTGTGATGAATTGCTTTGTGTTGTGATGAATTGCTGTTGTGTTGTGTTGAATTGTTGTTTTGATGAATTGCTGTTGCTGTTGTGTGATGAATTGCTGGGGTTGTTGTGATGAATTGCTGTTGTGTTTGTGATGAATTGCTGCTGTTTTGTGATGAATTGCTGTTGTGTTGTGATGAATGCTGCTTGTGATGAATTGGTGCTGTTGTGTTTGTTGTGCTGTTGAATTGTTGAATTGTGATGAATTGCTGTTGTGATGATGAATTGCTGTTGTGTTGTGATGAATTGCTGTTGCTGTTGTGTTGTGTTGATGAATTGCTGTTGTTGTGATGAATTGCTGTTGTTGTTGTGATGAATTGCTGTTGTGTTGTGATGAATTGCTGTTGTGTTGTGATGAATTGCTGTGAATTGCTGGTGATGAATTGCTGTTGTGTTTTGTTGTGTGAATTGCTGGTGTGTTGTGAAGAATTGCTGGTGCACTGTGATGAATTGCTGTTGTGTTGTGTTGTGTTGTGATGAATGGTGCTGGTGTGTTGTGATGAAATGTTGCGTTGTGATGAACTGCTGTTTGGTTTGTGATGAATTGCTGTTGCATTGTGATGAACTGCTGTTTGGTTTGTGATGAATTGCTGTTGCATTGTGATGAATTGCTGTTGCATTGTGATAAATTGCTGTTGCTTTGTGATGAATTGCTGTTGTGTTGTGATGAATTGCTGTTGCATTGTGATGAATTGCTGGTGATGAATTGCTGTTGTGTTGTGATGAATTGCTGTTGTGTTGTGATGAATTGCTGGTGTGTTGTGATGAATTGCTGGTGTGTTGTGATGAATTGCTGTTGTGTTGTGATGAATTGCTGTTGTGTTGTGATGAATTGCTGGTGCGTTTTGATGAATTGCTGTTGCGTTGTGATGAATTGCTGTTGTGTTGTGATGAATTGCTGGTGGTTTGTGTGAATTGCTGGTGTGTTGTGATGAATTGCTGGTGTGTTGATGAATTGCTGTTGTGTTGTGTGAATTGCTGGTGTGTTGTGTGAATTGCTGGCTTGTCATGATGAATTGCTGGTGTGTTGAGATGAATTGCTGTTGCGTTGTGATGAACTTCTGATTGGTTTGTGATGAATTGCTGTTGAATTGTGATGAATTGCTGTTGTGTTGTGAGGAATTGCTGTTGCGTTGTGATGAATTGCTGGTGTGTTGTGATGAATTGCTGTTGTGTTGTGTTGAATTGCTGTTGTGTTGTGATGAATTGCTGTTGTGTTGTGATGAATTGCTGGTGTGTTGTGATGAATTGCTGTTGCGTTGTGATTAACTGCTGTTTGGTTTGTGAGGAATTGCTGTTGCATTGTGATGAAATGCTGGTGTGTTGTGTGAATTGCTGTCGCGTTGTGATGAATGACTGTTGTATTGTGATGAATTGCTGTTGTGTTGAGATGAATTGCTGTCGTGCTGTGATGTAATGCTGGTGTGTTGTGTGAATTGTTGTCGCGTTGTGATGAATTGACTGTTGTGTTGTGATGAATTGCTGGTGTGTTGTGTGAATTGCTGTTTCGTTGTGATGAATTGCTGTTGCGTTGTGATGAAATGCTGGTGTGTTGTGTGAATTGCTGTCGCGTTGTGATGAATGACTGTTATGTTGTGATGAATTGCTGTTGTGTTGTGATGAATTGCTGTCGTGCTGTGATGAAATGCTGGTGTGTTGTGATGAATTGCTGTTGCGATTGTGAAGAATTGCTGTTGTGTTGTGATGAATTGCTGGTGTGTTGTGAATTGCTGTTGTTTGTTTTGCTGGTGTGTTGTGATGAATTGCTGTTGTGTTGTGTTGAATTGCTGGTGTGTTGTGATGAATTGCTGTTGTGTTGTGATGAATTGCTGTTTGTTGTGATGAATGACTGGTGTGTTGTGATGAATTGCTGTTGTGTTGTGATGAATTGCTGGTGTGTTATGATGAAATGCTGGTGTGTTGTGATGAATTGCTGTTGCATTGTGATGAATTGCTGTTGTGTTGTGATGAATTGCTGTTGTGTTGTGATGAATTGCTGTTGCGTTGTGATGAATTGCTGTTGTGTTTTGATGAATTGCTGTTGCATTGTGATGAATTGCTGGTGTGTTGTGATGAATTTCTGTTGTTTTGCTGATGAATTGCTGTTGTGTTGTGATGAATTGCTGTTGCGTTGTGATGAATTGCTGTTGCGTTGTGATGAATTGCTGTTGTGTTTTGATGAATTGTGTTGTTGTGATGAATTGCTGGTGTGTTGTGATGAATTGCTGTTGCGTTGTGATGAATGACTGTTGTGTTGTGATGAATTGCTGTTGTGTTGTGATGAATTGCTGTTGCGTTGTGATGAATTGCTGTTGTGTTGTGATGAATTGCTGTTGTGCTGTGATGAATGAAATGCTGGTGTTGTGTGAATTGCTGTTGTGTTGTGATGAAATGCTGTGAACTGTTGTGATGAATGCTGGTTGTTGTGATGAATTGCTGGTGTGTTGATGAATTGAATGCTGTTGTGTTGTGATGAATTGCTGTTGTGTTGTGATGAATTGCTGGTGTGTTGTGTTGATGAATTGCTGTTGTGCTGTGATGAAATGCTGGTGTGTTGTGGTGAATTGTCGGTGTGTTGTTGTGATGAAATTGCTGTTGCGTTGTGATGAATGACTGTTGTGTTGTGATGAATTGCTGTTGTGTTGTGATGAATTGCTGTCGTGCTGTGATGAAATGCTGGTGTGTTGTGTGAATTGCTGTTGTGTTGTGATGAATGACTGTTGTGTTGTGATGAATTGCTGTTGTGTTGTGATGAATTGCTGTTGTGTTGTGATGAATTGCTGTTGTGTTGTGTGATGAATAGATTGGTGTTGTGTTGTGAATTGCTGGTGTGTTGTGATGAATTGCTGTTGTGTTGTGATGAATTGCTGTTGTTGTTTGTGATGAATTGCTGGTGTGTTGTGATGAATTGCTGGTGTGTTGTGATGAATTGCTGTTGTGTTGTGATGAATTGCTGTTGTGTTGTGATGAATTGCTGGTGTGTTGTGATGAATTGCTGTTGTGCTGTGATGAATTGCTGTTGTGTTGTGAATTGCTGTTGTGTTGTGATGAATTGATGGTGTGTTGTGATGAATTGTTGTGATGAATTGTGCTGTGATTTGTGATGAAATGCTGGTGTTTGGTGTTGTGATGTTGTGTTGTGATGAATTGCTGTTGCATTGTGATGAAATGCTGGTGTGTTGTGATGAATTGCTGTCGCGTTGTGATGAATGACTGTTGTGTTGTGATGAATTGCTGTTGTGTTGTGATGAATTGCTGTCGTGCTGTGATGAAATGCTGGTGTGTTGTGATGAATTGCTGTTGTTTGTGATGAATTGCTGTTGTGTTGTGATGAATTGCTGTGTGTTGTGATGAATTGTGTGGTGATGAATTGTTGTGATGAATTGCTGTTGTGTTGTGATGAATTTCTGGTGTGTTGTGATGAATTGCTGTTGTGTTGTGATGAATTGCTGTTGTGTTGTGATGAAATGCTGGTGTGTTGTGTGAATTGCTGTTGTTGTTGAATGATGAATGTGTTGTGATGTGTTGTTGTGTTGTGATGAATTGCTGGTGTGTTGTGATGAATTGCTGGTGTGTTGTGATGAATTGCTGTTGCGTTGTGATGAATTGCTGTTGCGTTGTGATGAATTGCTGGTGTGTTGTGATGAAATGCTGTTGCGTTGTGATGAATTGCTGTTGTGTTTTGATGAATTGCTGTTGCATAGTGATGAATTGCTGGCGTGTTGTGATGAATTTCTGTTGTTTTCTGATGAATTGCTGTCTTGTGTTGTGATGAATTGCTGTTGTGTTGTGATGAATTGCTGTTGTGTTGTGATGAATTGCTGTTGTGTTTTGTGATGAATTGCTGTCGTGTTGTGATGAAATGCTGGTGTGTTGTGTGAATTGTTGTCGCGTTGTGATGAATGACTGTTGTGTTGTGATGAATTGCTGGTGTGTTGGTTGAATTGCTGTTGCGTTGTGATGAAATGCTGGTGTGTTGTGATGAATTGCTGTCGTGCTGTGATGAAATGCTGGTGTGTTGTGTGAATTGCTGTCGCGTTGTGATGAATGACTGTTGTGTTGTGATGAATTGCTGGTGTGTTGTGTGAATTGCTGTTGCGTTGTGATGAAATGCTGGTGTGTTGTGTGAATTACTGTCACGTTGTGATGAATGACTGTTATGTTGTGATGAATTGCTGTTGCGTTGTGATGAATTGCTGTTGTGTTGTGATGAATTGCTGTCGTGCTGTGATGAAATGCTGGTGTGTTGTGTGAATTGCTGTCGCGTTGTGATGAATGACTGTTGTGTTGTGATGAATTGCTGTTGTGTTGAGATGAATTGCTGTCGTGCTGTGATGAAATGCTGGTGTGTTGTGTGAATTGTTGTCACGTTGTGATGAATGACTGTTGTGTTGTGATGAATTGCTGTTGTGTTGTGATGAATTGCTGTCATGCTGTGATGAAATGCTGGTGTGTTGTGTGAATTGCTGTCGCGTTGTGAAGAATGACTGTTGTGTTGTGATGAATTGCTGTTGTGTTGTGATGAATTGCTGTTGTGTTGTGATGAATTGCTGTTGCGTTGTGATGAAATGCTGGTGTGTTGTGTGAATTGCTGTCGCGTTGTGATGAATGACTGGTGTGTTGTGATGAATTGCTGTTGTGTTGTGATGAATTGCTGGAGTGTTGTGATGAAATGCTGGTGTGTTGTGATGAATTGCTGTTGTGTTGTGATGAATTGCTGGTGTGTTGTGATGAAATGCTGTTGTGTTGTGATGAATTGCTGTTGTGTTTTGATGAATTGCTGTTGTGTTGTGATGAATTGCTGGCGTGTTGTGATGAATTGCTGTTGCTGTGATGAATTGCTGTTGTGTTGTGATGAATTGCTGTTGTGTTGTGATGAATTGCTGTTGCGTTGTGATGAAATGCTGGTGTGTTGTGATGAATTGCTGTCGCGCTGTGATGAATGCTGGTGTGTTGTGATGAATTGCTGGTGTGTTGTGATGAATTGCTGTTGTGTTGTGATGAAATGCTGGTGTGTTGTGTGTTTGCTGATGAAATTGCTGTTGTGTTGTGATGAATTGCTGGTGTGTTGTGATGAAATGCTGTTGTGTTGCTGTGATGAAATGCTGGTGTGTTGTGATGAATTGCTGTTGCGTTGTGATGAATTGCTGTTGTGTTGTGATGAATTGCTGTTGTTGTTTGTGATGAATTGCTGTTGCGTTGTGATGAATTGCTGTGTGTTGAGTTGTGATGAATTGCTGTTGTTGTTGTGATGAATTGCTGTTGTGTTGTGATGAATTGCTGTTGTGTTGTGATGAATTGCTGGTGTGTTGTGATGAATTGCTGTTGTGTGATGAAATGATTGTTGTGTTGATGAATTGCTGTTGTGTTGTGATGAAAATGCTGGTGTGTTGTGATGAATTGCTGTTGTTGTGATGAAAATGATGGTGTGTTGTGTGAATTGCTGTTGTGTTGTGATGAATTGCTGTTGTGTTGTGATGAATTGCTGTTGTGTTGTGATGAATTGCTGTGATGAATTGTTGTGATGAATTGCTGTTGTGTTGTGATGAATTGCTGTTGCGTTGTGATGAATTGCTGTTGTGTTGTGATGAATTGCTGTTGTGTTGTGATGAATTGCTGTCGTGCTGTGATGAAATGCTGTGTGTTTTGTGATGAATTGCTGTTGTGTTGTGATGAATTGCTGTTGTGTTGTGATGAATTGCTGTTGTGTTGTGATGAATTGCTGTTGTGTTGTGATGAAATGCTGGTGTGTTGTGTGAATTGCTGTCGCGTTGTGATGAATGGCTGTTATGTTGTGATGAATTGCTGTTGTGTTGTGATGAATGCTGTGTTGCTGTGATGATGAAATGAATTGGTGTGCTGTTGTGTTGTGAAAATGCTGTCGTTGTGATGAATTGCTGTTGTGTTGTGATTGCTGTGCTGTTGTGATGAATTGACTGTTGTGTTGTGATGAATTGCTGTGCTGCTGTGTTGTGATGAATTGCTGTTGTGTTGTGATGAATTGCTGTTGATGAAGAATTGTTGTGATGAATTGCTGGTGAATTGCTGTTGTGATGAATTGCTGTTGTGTTGTGATGAATTGCTGTTGTGTTGTGATGAATTGCTGTTGTGTTGTGATGAATTGCTGGTGTGTTGTGATGAATTGCTGGTTGTGTTGTGATGAATTGCTGTTGTGTTGTGATGAATTGCTGTTGTGTTGTGATGAATTGCTGTTGTGTTGTGATGAATTGCTGTTGTGTTGTGATGAATTGCTGTTGTGTTGTGATGAATTGCTGTTGTGTTGTGATGAATTGCTGTTGTGTTGTGATGAATTGCTGTTGTGTTGTGATGAATTGCTGTTGTGTTGTGATGAATTGGTTGTTGTGTTGTGATGAATTGCTGTTGCATTTTGATGAATTGCTGTTGTGAATTGCTGTTGTGTTGTGATGAATTGCTGGTGTGTTGTGATGAATTGCTGTTGTGTTGTGATGAATTGCTGTTGTGTTGTGATGAATTGCTGCTTGTTGTTTTTGATGAATTGCTGTTGTGTTGTGATGAATTGCTGTTGTTTGTTGTGATGAATTGCTGTTGTGTTGTGATGAATTGCTGTTGCATTGATGATGAATTTGCTGTTGTGTTGTGATGAATTGCTGTTGTGTTTGTGATGAATTGCTGTTGTGTTGTGATGAATTGCTGTTGTGTTGTGATGAATTGCTGGTGATGAATTGCTGTTGTGTTTTGATGAATTGCTGTTGTTGATGAATTTTTGGTGTGTGTTGTGATGAATTGCTGTTGTGTTGTGATGAATTGCTGTTGTGTTGTGATGAATTGCTGTTGTGTTGTGATGAATTGCTGGTGTGTTGTGATGAATGCTGTTGTGTTGTGATGAATTGCTGTTGTTGCATTGTGATGAATTGCTGTTGGATGAATTGTGATGAATTGCTGTTGTGTTGTGATGAATTGCTGGTGCATTGTGATGAATTGCTGTTGTGATGTTGTGATGAATTGCTGGTGTGTTGTGATGAATTGAATTGCTGTGATGAATGTTTGTGTTGAATTGCTGTTGTGTTGTGATGAATGCTGGTGTTGCTGTGATGAATTGCTGTTGTGTTGTGATGAATTACTGGTTGTTTTTGATGAATTGCTGTTGTGTTGTGATGAATTGCTGTTGTGGACTGTGATGAATTACTGCTGTTTGGTTTGTGATGTATTGCCCTTGCATTGTGATGAATTGCTGGTGCTTGTGATGAATTGTTGTGCGTTTGTGAATTGCTGTTGTGTTGTGATGAATTGGTGTGTTGCTGATGAATTGCTGTTGTGTTGTGTGAATTGCTGTTGTGTTGTGATGAATTGCTGTTGTGTTGTGTGAATTGCTGGTGTGTTGTGATGAATTGCTGGTGTGTTGTGATGAATTGCTGTTGTTTGTGATGAAATGCTGTTGCATTCTGATGAACTGCTGTTTGGTTTGTGATGAATTGCTGGTTGCATTGTGATGAATTGCTGTTGCGTTGTGATGAATAGCTGTTGTGATTTGAATTGCTGTTGCATTGTGATGAATTGCTGTTGTGTTGTGATGAATTGCTGTTGTGTTGTGATGAATTGCTGTTGCATTGTGATGAATTGCTGGTGTGTTGTGATGAATTGCTGTTGCGTTGTGATGAATTGCTGTTGTGTTGTGATGAATTGCTGTTGTGTTGTGATGAATTGCTGGTGTGTTGTGATGAATTGCTGTTGCATTGTTGATGATGGTGCTGTTGTGTTGTGATGAATTGCTGGTGTGTTTTGATGAATTGCTGTTGTTGTGTTGATGAATTGCTGTTGTGTTGTGATTATTTGCTGTTGTGTTGTGATGAATTGCTGGTGCATTTTGATGAATTGTTGATGCATTGTGATGAATTGCTGTTTGGTTTGTGATGAACTGCTGTTGCATTCTGATGAACTGCTGTTTGGTTTGTGATGTATTGAATTGCTTGCATTCCTGTTGAGATGAATTGCTGTTGTGCATTGTGATGAATTGCTGTTGCTTTGTGATGAATTGCTGGTGTGTTTTGTGATGAATTGCGTTGTTGTGTTGTGATGAATTGCTGCTGGTGCGTTGTGATGAATTGCTGGTGTGTTGTGATGAATTGCTGTTGGGTTGTGATGAATTGCTGTTGTGTTTTGATGAATTGCTGTTGTGTTGTGATGAATTGCTGGTGTGTTGTGATGAATTGCTGTTGGGTTGTGTGAATTAACTGCTGTTTGGTTTTGTGATGAATTGCTGTTGCATTGTGATGAAATGCTGGTGTGTTTGTGAATTGCTGTTGCTGGTTGCTTGATGAATGACTGTTTGTATTGTGATGAATTGCTGTTGTGTTGTAATGAATTGCTGTTGTGTTGTGATGTAATGCTGTTGTGTTGTGTGAATTGGTTGTTGTGATGAGATGAATGTGCTGTTGTTGTGATGAATTGCTGTTCTGTTGTGATGAATTGCTGTTGTGTTGTGATGAATTGCTGGTGAATTGCTGATGAATTGCTGGTGTGTTGTGTGAATTGCTGTTTGGGTGTATGAAATGTGGTGTGTTGGTGAATTGCTGTTCAAGGATGAATGACTGTTTGTTTGTTGATTGCGGGTGTTGTGTGTTTTGTTGCGCTTGGGTGAAATGCTGGTGTTGTTGTGAAAATTGTCTTGTGTAATTGTTTGGTGTGAATGTGTTGCTGTGTAATTTTGTTGTGTTGGATAAAATTGCTGGTGTGTTGTTGAATTGTGTGTGGTGAATGCCGTTGTGTTGGACTGTTGTGTTGTGGAATTGTGTGTTTAAATTTGTTTGTTGTGTTGTTGATTGTATTCCCCGGATGAAGTTTGTTTGTTGAATTTGTTGTGTGAATGCGGGTTGCTGTTGTATTTGTGTTTGTTTGGGGTGTTTTGGCTTTGGGGTTTGTTGGTTTGTATTGTTGTTTGGGGATGAATTGTTTTGTTGTGATGAATTGTGTTGATTTGTTGTGGTTTGAAATTGTTTGTTGGATGAATTGGGGTGTTGGCTAATGTTGTTTGTTTGATAAATTGCTGTTTTGTGAATTGCTGTTGTGTTTTGTGATTGCTGTTGTTGTGGAAATTGTTGTTGTGTTGATGGTTTTTGTTTTTAACTGTTGTTTGTGATGAATTGTTTTTGGGGTTGTTGAATTGCTGTTGTTGTGAAGGGTTGTGATGAATTGCTGGGCTTGGATGAATTGTTGGTTGTGGGTGGCTGTTGTTGTGAAAATTTGGGTGTTGTGCTTTGATGATGTGTGTTTGTGGGGTTTGGGGTGTTTGTGTGTGTTTGGAATTTGTTGGGTTGTGATGAATTGTAGGTTTGTGAATGTGGGGTTGTGATTGGTTTTGAGGGTTTTTGGGGTTGTTGATGAATTTGGTTGGGGGGTGAATTGGTTGGGATGAATTGTGGTTGGGGTTTTTTTTGGGGGTTTGTGTTTTTTTGGGGGTTTTGTGTTGGTTGTATAAATTTCCCTTTTTGTGAAAGCTGGGGTTGTTAAAAAGGGGGGTTTTTTTTGCTGTTTTTTTGT
>CM056200.1:127284604-127443280 GCA_029692085.1 Gymnothorax javanicus | reverse complement strand
ATACCAGCAATCCAAAACAACACAAAAGCAATTCATCACAACACACCAGCATTTCATCACAACACAACAGCAATTCATCACAACACACCAGCAATTCATCACAACACAACAGCAATTCATCACAACGCAACAGCAATTCACACAACAAAACAGCAATTCATCACAGCACAACAGCAATTCATCACAATGCAACAGCAATTCATCACAACACAACAGCAATTCATGACAACACAACAGCAATTCATCACAATGCAACAGCAATTCATCACAACACACCAGCAATTCATCACAACACAACAGCAATTCATCACAACACAACAGCAATTCATCACAACACAACAGCAATTCATCACAACACACCAGCAATTCATCACAACGAACACAACAGCAATTCATCACAACACAACAGCAATTCATCACAACTGAACAGCAACAGCAATTCATCAAAACACACAGCAGCAACACAACATCACAACACAACAACAATTCATCACAACACAACAGCAATTCAACACAACAGCAATTCATCACAAGCAACAGCATCACAAGCGCACCACAACAGCAATTCATCACAACACAACAGCAATTCATCACAGCACACCAGCAATTCATCACAACACAACGGCAATTCATCACAACACACCAGCAATTCATCACAACACAACAGCAATTCATCACAACACAACAGCAATTCATAGACAGCAACATACCAGCAATTCATCACAACACAACAGCAATTCATCACAACACACCAGCATTTCATCACAACACAACAGCAATTCATTACAACACACCAGCAATTCATCACAACACAACGGCAATTCATCACAACGCAACAGCAATTCATCACAACACAACAGCAATTCATCACAACACAACAGCAATTCATCACAACACACCAGCAATTCATCACAACACAACAGCAATTCATCACAATGCAACAGCAACAGCAATTCAACACAACATCAAAAACAGCAATTCATCACAACACCACAGCAATTCATAACAACACACCAGCAATTCATCACAACAAACGGCAATTCATCACAAAGCAACAGCAATTCATCACAACACAACAGCAATTCAACACAACAATTCATCAAAGCACCAGCAATTCATCAAAACGCAATAGCAATTCACACAACGCAACAGCAATTCATCACAACACAGCAGCAATTCATCACAACACAACAGCTATTCATCACAATAAACCAGCAATTCATCACAAAGCAATAGCAATTCATCACAACACAACAGCAATTCATCACAACACAACAGCAATTCATCACAGCACACCAGCAATTCATCACAACAAAACAGTAATTTATCACAATACAACAGCAATTCATCACAACACATCAGCAATTCATCACAACACAAAAGCTATTCATCACAACTGAACAGCAATTCATCACAACGCAACAGCAATTCATCACAATACACCAGAAATACATCACAACACACCAGCAATTCATCACAACACAACAGCAATTCATCACAATGCAACAACAATTCACACAACACAACAGCAATTCATCACAACACAAAAGCAATTCATCACAACACAACAGCAATTCACACAACACAACAGCAATTCATCACAACAAACCAGCAATTCATCACAACACAACAGCAATTCATCACAACACACCAGCAATTCATCACAACACACCAGCAATTCATCACAATACAATGGCAATTCATCACAATGCAACAGCATTTCATCACAACACCCCAGCAATTCATCACAACACAACAGCAATTCATTACAACAATGCAGCAATTCACACAACGCAACAGCAATTAATCACAACACACCAGCAATTCATCACAACACAACAGCTATTCATCACAATAAACCAGCAATTCATCACAACACCATGGCAATTCATCACAAAGCAATAGCAATTCATCACAACACAACAGTAATTCACACAACACAACAGCAATTCATCACAACACACCAGCAATTCATCACACACAGCAATTCATCACAACACGACAGCAATTCATCACAACACACCAGCAATTCATCACAATACAACGGCAATTCATCACAATGCAATAGCAATTCATCACAACACACCAGCAATTCATCACAACACAACGGCAATTCATCACAACGCAATAGCAATTCACACAACACAACAGCAATTCATCACATCACACCAGCAATTCTTCACAACACAACAGCCATTTATCACAATAAACCAGCCATTCATCACAACACAATGGCAATTCATCACAAAGCAATAGCAATTCATCACAACACAACAGCAATTCATCACAACACAACAGCAATTCATCACAGCGCACCAGCAATTCATCACAACACAACAGTAATTTATCACAACACAACAGCAAATAATCACAACACACCAGCAATGCCTCACAACACAAAAGCATTTCATCACAACTGAACAGCAATTCATCACAAGGCAACAGCAATTCATCAAAATACACCAGAAATATATCACAACACACCAGCAATTCATCACAACACAACAGCAATTCATCACAATGCAACAACAATTCACACAACACAACAGCAATTCATCACAACACAAAAGCAATTCATCACAACACAACAGCAATTCATCACAACACAACAGCAATTCATCACAACACACCAGCAATTCATCACAACACAACAGCAATTCATCACAACACACCAGCAATTCATCACAACACAACGGCAATTCATCACAATGCAATAGCAATTCATCACAACACACCAGCAATTCATCACAACACAAAGCAATTCATCACAATACAATAGCAATTCATCACAACTGAACAGCAATTCATCACAATGCAACAGCAATTCATCACAATCACAACCAGCAATTCATCACAACACAACAGCAGTTCATCACAACACACCAGCAATTCATCACAACACAACGCCAATTCATCACAATGCAACAGCAGTTCATCACAACACACCAGCAATTCATCCAATTCATCACAATGCACAATTCATCACAACACACTAGCAATTCATCATTCATGATAACACACCAGAAATTCACCAACGGCAATTCAACACAATTCATCACAAGACAACAGCAATTCATCACAACACAGAAGCAGTTCATCACAACGCAACAGCAATTCACACAACACAACAACAATTCATCACAATGCAACAGAAATTCAGACATCACACCAGCAATTCATCACAACGCAACAGCAATTCATCACAACACAACAGCAATTCATCAGAACAAAAAGACAATTCATCACAATGCAACAGCAATTCACACAACACAACAGCAATTCATCACAATTCACCACAACACAACCAATTCATCACAATGCAACAGCAATTCATCACAACACAACAGCAATTCATCACAACACAACAGCAATTCATCACAACACACCAGCAATTCATCACAACACAACAGCAATTCATCACAACAAGCAGCAATTCATAACATCACAACAGCAATTCATCACAACACACCAGCAATTCATCACAACTGAACAGCAATTCATCACAACACAACAGCAATTCATCACAACACACCAGCAATTCATCACAACACAACAGCAATTCATCACAACGCAATAGCAATTCATCACAACACACCAGCAATTCATCACAACACAAACAGCAAATCAACACACCATCAATTCAACAACTGAACAATTCATCACAACGCAACAGCAATTCATCACAACACACCAGCAATTCATCACAACACAACAGCTTTTCATCACAACACACCAGCAATTCATCACAACACAACAGAAATTCATCACAAAGCAATTGAAATTCATCACAACACAACAGCAATTCACACAAAACAACAGCCATTCATCACAGCGCACCAGCAATTCATCACAACGCAACATCAATTCACACAACACACCAGCAATTTATCATAACACACCAGCAATTCATCACAACGCAACAGCAATTCATTACAACACAACAGCAATTCATCATATCACACCAGCAATTCATCAGAACACAAAGGCAATTCATCACAACGCAATAGCGATTCACACAACAGCAACAGCAATTCATCACAAGACTACAGCAATTCATCACAACACTACAGCAATTCATCACAACATGCAAACAATTCATCACAACAAAAAAGCAATACTTGACAACACAACAGCAATTCACGACAACGAAACAGCAATTCATCACAACACACCATCAATTCATAACACCTGAACAGTAATTCATCACAACACGTAAGCAAGTCATCAGAACTCACCAGCAATTCATCACAACACAACAGCTATTCATCACAACACACCAGCAATTAATCATAACACAACGGCAATTCATCACAAATAAATAGCAATTCATCAGAACAAAACAGCAATTCATCACAGCGCACCAGCAATTCATCACAACGCAACAGCAATTCACACAACGCAACAGCAATTCATCACAACACACCAGCAATTCATCATAACACGAAAGCAATTCATCACAGCACACCAGCAATTCATCACAACACAACAGCAATTCATCACAACGCAACAGCAATTCATCACAACACACCAGCAATTCATCACAACTGAACAACTATTCACACAACTCTCCAGCAATTCATCACAACACACAGCGAGTTCATCACAACGCAACAGCAATTTACACAACACAACAGATATTCATCACAACACACTAGCAATTCATCACACCGCAACAGCAATTAATCAAGACACAACAGCAATTTATCACAACACATCAACAATTTATCACAACTGAAAAGCAATTCAACACAGCGCCCCAGCAATTCATCACAACGCAACAGTAATTCATCACAAAACAACAGCAATTCATCACAACGCAACAGCAATTCATCACAACACAACAGCAATTCATCACAACACAACAGCAATTCATCACAACACAACAGCAATTCATCACAAAGCAACAGCAATTCATCACAACGCAACAGCAATTCATCACAACGCAACAGCAATTCACCACAACACAACAGTTATTCATCACAACGCAATAGCAATTCACACATCACACCAGCAATTCATCACAACACAACAGCAATTCAACACAGCGCACCAGTTATTCATCAAAACGCAACTGCAATTCATCACAACACAACAGCAATACATGACAACACAACAGCAATTCATAACAATGAAACAGCAATTCATCACAACACACCAGCAATTGATCACAACTGAACAGCAATTCATCACAACACAACAGCAATTCATCACGTCACACCAGCAATTCATCACAACACAACAGCAATTCATCACAACAAAACGGCAATTCATCACATTGCAATAGCAATTCATCACAACACACCAGCAATGCATCACAACACAACAGCAATTCAACACAGCGCACCAGCAATTCATCACAATGCAACAGCAATTCATCACAATGCAACAGCATTTCATCACAACGCAACAGAAATTCATCACAGCGCAATTCACAATTCATCACAACACAACCAGCAATTCATCACAACACAACAGCAATTCATCACAGTGCAACAGCAATTCATCACACAGCAATTCATCACAACAACAGCAATTCAAGACACAGCAATTCATCACAACACAACAGCAATTCATCACAACACAACAGCAATTCATCACAACACAACAGCAATTCACATTCAATTCATCACAACACAGCAATTCACACACAACAGCAATTCATCACAACACAACAGCAATTCATCACAACACAACAGCAATTCAACACAACACAACAGCAATTCATCACAACAAACAGCAATTCATCACAACAACAACAATTCATCAGAAGCAATTCATCACAAACACAACAGCAATTCACCAAAACACAACAGCAATTCATCACAACACCAGCAATTCATCAAAACACAACAACTATTCATCACAACACACCAGCAATTCATCACAAACGCAACAGCAATTCATCACAACAGAACAGCAATTCATCACAATCAACAGCAATTCATCACCATACACAACACATTCATAACAATTCGCAACAGCAATTCATCACAACACAACAGCAATTCATCACAACACAATAGCAATTCATCACAACACAGCAGCAATTCATCACAACACAACAGCAATTCATCAACACAACACCAATTCATCACAACACAACAGCAATTCATCACAACGCAACAGCAATTCAAAAAAACCAGCAATTCATCACAACACAACAGCAATTCATCACAACGCAACAGCAATTCATCAACAACACAACAGCAATTCATCACAACACACCAGCAATTCATCACAACAACAATTCATCACAATTCATCACAACACAATTCATCACAACACACCAGCAATTCATCACAACACACCAACAATTCAACACACACACCAGCAATTCATCACAACACAACAGCAATTCATCACAACACAACAACAATTCATCACAGAAATTCACCAACAATTCATCAAAACACACAATTCAGCGCCAGCAATTCATCACAACACACCAGCAATTCATCACAACACAACACAATTCATCACAACAAAACAGCAATTCATCACAATGCAACAGCAATTCATCACAACACAACAGCAATTCATCACAACACACAGCAATTCATCACAGCACCAGCAATTCAAACACAACCAGCAATTCATCACAACACACCAGCAATTTCACAACACACCAGCAATTCATCACAATTCAACAGCAATTCATCACACCAGCACCAGCAATGCAACAGCAATTCACACAACGCAACAGCAATTCATCACAACACAACAGCAATTCATCACAACACAACAGCAATTCATCACCAACACACCAGCAATTCATCACAACACAACAGCAATTCAACACAACACAACAGCAATTCATCACAACACACCAGCAATTCATCACAACACAACAGCAATTCATCACAACACAACAGCAATTCATCACAACAGCACCAGCAATTCATCACAACACACCAGCAATTCAACACAACACAATAGCAATTCACACAATGCAACAGCAATTCATCAGTTACACAATAACACAACAGCAATTCATCACAACACAAAAAAGCAATTCATCACAACACAACAGTAAATTCAGCGCACAATTCACAACACAACAGCAATTCATCACAACACAACAGCAATTCATCACAACACAACAGCAATTCATCACAACACAACAGCAATTCATCACAAACACCAGCAATTCAATCACACCAGCAATTCAGCAATTCACACAACACACAACAGCAATTCATCACAACACACAATTCATCACAACACGCCACATTCATCACAACACAGCAATTCATTCATCAGCAATTCTGAACAAGCAACAGCAATACATCACAACGCACCAGCAATTCATCACAACACACCAGCAATTCATCACAATACACCAGCAATTCATCACAAACACAGCAATTCATCACAACACAACAGCAATTCATCACAAATACAACAGCAATTCATCACAACACAACAGCAATTCATCACAACACAACAGCAATTCATCACAACACAACAACAAACACATACACCAGAATAATTCATCACAACACAACAGCAATTCAACACAACAGCAATTCATCACAACAGCAGCAATTCATCACAAACACAACAGCAATTCATCACAACACACCAGCAATTCATCAAAACACAACAGCAATTCATCACAACACAACAGCAATTCATCACAACACAACACAATTCATCACAACACACCAACAAGACATTCATCACAATTCAACAACAGCAATTCAATTCAACAACACAACAGCAATTCATCACAACACAACAGCAATTCATCACAACACAACAGCAATTCATCAACGCACAACACACAAACAACAGCAATTCATCACAATCAACAATTTCATCACAACCAGCACCAGCAATTCATCACAGTGGAACAGCAACACAACAGCAATTCATCACAATGCAACAGCAATTCATCACAACACAACAGCAATTCATCACAACACAACAGCAATTCATCACAACACAACAGCAATTCATCACAACACAACAGCAATTCATCACTGAACAGCAATTCACACAGCAAT
Organism: Gymnothorax javanicus; assembly: GCA_029692085.1. Taxonomy (NCBI): domain Eukaryota; kingdom Metazoa; phylum Chordata; class Actinopteri; order Anguilliformes; family Muraenidae; genus Gymnothorax; species Gymnothorax javanicus. The sequence goes on along the minus strand of CM056200.1, from coordinate 127,435,274 downwards.
TCATCACAACACACCAGCAATTCATCACAACACACCAGCAATTCATCACAACACAAAAGCAATTCACAACACAACTGAACAGCAATTCATCACAACACAACAGCAATTCATCAACAAACACACAGCAATTCATCACAACACACCAGCAATTCATCACAACACAACAGCAATTCATTACAACACAACAAATTCATCACAACACACCAGCAATTCATCACAACACACCAGCAATTCATCACAACGCAACAATAATTTCATGACAACACAACAGCAATTCATCACAATCAACAGCAATTCATCACAACCAGCAATTCATCTCCAACAGCAGCAATATCAAGCAACGCAACAGCAAACACAACAATTCATCACAACACACCAGCAATTCATCACAACACAACAGCAATTCATCAACAACATGCAAACAATTCATCACAACACAACACAACAATAATTCATCACACACACAGCAATTCATCACAATTGCAACAGCAATTCATCACAATTCATCAATTCAACAACAACAGCAATTCATCATCATAACAGCAATTCATCACAACACAACATTCAATTCAACAGCAATTCATCACAACAACAAGGCAATTCATCACAACACAACAGCAATTCAAGCCAACTGAACAGTAATTCATCACAACATGAACAGCAATTCATCACAACACAACCAGCAATTCATCAAAACACAACAGCAATTCATCACAACACAACAGCAATTCATCACAACACACCAGCAATTCATCACAACACAACAGCAATTCATCACAACAGCAACAACACAATACACCAGCAACACAACACAACAGCAATTCATCAAGAACACAACAGCAATTCATCACAACAAACCAGCAATTCATCACAAAACAACGGCAGTTCATCACACACAACAGCAATTCATCACAACACAACAGCAATTCATCACAACACAACAGCAATTCATCACAACAAACCAGCAATTCATCACAATGCAACAGCAATTCATCACAACACACCAGCAATTCATCACAACTGACAGCAATTCATCACAACACAACAGCAATTCATCACAACACACCAGCAATTCATCACAACACACCAGCAATTCATCACAACACAACAGCAATTCATCACAACACACCAGCAATTCAACACAATACACCAGCAATTCATCACATCACACAGCAATTCATCACAACACACCAGCAATTCATCACAACAAACAGCAATTCACACAACACACCAGCAATTCATCACAACACACGCAGTTCATCACAACGCAACCAGCAATTCATCACAACACAACAGCAATTCATCACAATACAACAGCAATTCATCACAACACAACAGCAATTCATCACAACACACCAGCAATTCATCACAACACAACGGCAATTCATCACAACGCAATAGCAATTCATCACAACACACCAGCAATGCATCACAACACAACAGCAATTCATCACAACGCACCAGCAATTCATCACAATGCAACAGCAATTCATCACAACACAACAGCAATTCATCACAACGCAACAGAAATTCATCACAGCGCAACAACAATTCACCACAGCGCACCAGCAATTCAACACAACACAATAGCAATTCAACACAGCGCAACAGCAATTCATCACAACACACCAGCAATTCATCACAAAGCAACAGCAATTCATCACAACACAACAGCAATTCATCACAACACAACAGCAATTCATCACAACGCAACAGCAATTCATCACAACACACAGCAATTCACACAACACAACAGCAATTCATCACAACACACCAGCAATTCATCACAACATGACAGCAATTCATAACAACAACAGCAATTCATCACAACACAACAGCAATTCATCACAACACAATAGCAATTCACACAACACACCAGCAATTCATCACAATGCAACAGCAATTCATCACAATGCAACAGCATTTCATCACAACACAACAGAAATTCATCACAAGCGCAACAACAATTCCACAAGCGCACCAGCAATTCATCACAACACAACAGCAATTCAACACAACGCACAAGCAATTCATCACAACACACCAGCAATTCATCACAAAGCAATAGCAATTAACCATAACACAACAGCAATTCATCACAACACAACAGCTATTCATCACAACACACCAACAATTCATCACAAAGCAATAGCAATTCACCATAACACAACAGCAATTCATCACAACACACCAGCAATTCATCACAACACAACAGTTATTCATCACAACACACCAACAATTCATCACAAAGCAATAGCAATTCACCATAACACAACAGCAATTCATCACAGCGCCAGCAATTCATGACAACGCAACAGCAATTCACACAACGCAACAGCAATTCATCACAACACACCAGCAATTCATCATAAAATGACAGCAATTCATAACAACACTCCAGCAATTCATCACAACACAACAGTAATTCATCACAACGCAACAGCAATTCAAACATCACACCAGCAATTCATCACAATGCAACAGCAATTCAAACCCACACCAGCAATGCATCACAACACAACAGCAATTCAACACATCGCACCAGCAATTCATCAAGAGGCAACAGCAATTCATAACAACGTAACAGCAATTCATCACAATGCAACAGCAATTCACCACAGCGCACCAGCAATTCATCACAAAACAAAAGCAATCGACAAAACAAAACAGTAATTCATCACAGTGGATCAGCAATTCATCACAACACAACAGCAATTCAGCACAACACAACAGCAATTCATCACAACACACCAGCAATGCATCACAACAGAACAGCAATTCATCACAACTGAACAGCAATTCATCACAACGCAAAAGCAATTCACACAATACACCAGCAATTCATCACAACACACTAGAAATTCATCACAACACAACAGCAATTCATTACAACGCAACGGCAATTCACACAACACACCAGCAATTCATCTCAACACACCGGCAGTTCATCACAACGCAACAGCAATTCACACAACACAACAGCAATTCATTACAACACAACAACAATTCATCACAACACACCAACAATTTATCACAACACACCAGCAATTCAACACAACGCAACAGCAATTCATGACAACACAACAGCAATTCATCATATCACACCAGCAATTCATCAGAACACAAAGGCATTTCATCACAACGCAATAGCAATTCACACAACACAACAGCAATCCATCACAAGACAACAGCAATTGATCACAACACAACAGCAATTCATCACAACATGCAAACAATTCATCACAACACAACAGGAATACATAACAACACAACAGCAATTCATCACAATGCAACAGCAATTCATCAAAACACAACAGCAATTCATCATAACACACCAGCAAATCATCAAAACGCAAAAGCCATTCACAAAACAACAGCAATTCATTACAACGCAACAGCAATTCATCACAACTGAACAGTAATTCATCACAACATGACAGCAATTTATCACGACACACCAGCAATTCATCAAAACACAACAGCAATTCATTACAACACAACAGCAATTCATAACAACACACCAGCAATTCTTCACAACACAACAGTAATTCATCACAACGCAACAGCATTTAACACAATACACCAGCAATTCATCACAACACAACAGCAATTAATCACAACGCAACAGCAATTCACACAACAAACCAGCAATTCATCACAAAACACCGGCAGTTCATCACAACGCAACAGCAATTCACACAACACAACAGCAATTCATCACAACATAATAGCAATTCATGACAACAAAACAGCAATTCATCACAATGCAACAGCAATTCATCACAACACACCAGCAATTCATCACAACTGAATAGTAATTCATCACTACACGACAGCAATTCATCACGACACACCAGCAATTCATCACAACACACCAGCAATTCATCACAACACAACGCCAATTCATCACAACGCAATAGCAAGTCAACACAGCGGACCAGCAATTCATCACAACGCAACAGCAAGTCAACACAGCGGACCAGCAATTCATCACAACGAAACAGCAATTCACACAACACACCAGCAATTCATCACAACACACCGGCAGTTCATCACAACGCAACAGCAATTCACACAACACATCAGCAATTCATCACAATACAACAGCAATTCATTACAACACAACAACAATTCATCACAACACACCAACAATTCATCACAACACAACGGCAATTCATCACAACGCAATAGCAATTCATCACAACACACCAGCAATGCATCACAACACAACAGTAATTCAACACAGCGCACCAGCAATTCATCACAATGCAACAGCAATTCATCACAATGCAACAGCATTTCATCACAACGCAACAGAAATTCACCACAGCGCAACAACAATTCACCACAGCGCACCAGCAATTCAACACAACACAATAGCAATTCAACACAGCGCACAAGCAATTCATCACAACACACCAGCAATTCATCACAAAGCAATAGCAATTCACCATAACACAACAGCAATTCATCACAACACAACAGCAATTCATCACAGCGCGCCAGCAATTCATCACAACGCAACAGCAATTCACACAACGCAACAGCAATTCATCACAACACACCAGCAATTCATCATAAAATGACAGCAATTCATAACAACACTCCAGGAATTCACACCACACACCAGTAATTCAACACAACGCAATAGCAATTCACACATCACACCAGCAATTCATCACAATGCAACAGCAATTCATCACAACAACAGCAATTCATCACAACGCAACAGAAATTCACCACAGCGCAACAACAATTCATCACAACACAGCGCACCAGCAATTCAACACAACACAGTAGCAATTCAACACAGCGCACAAGCAATTCATCACAACACACCAGCAATTCATCACAAAGCAATAGCAATTAACCATAACACAACAGCAATTCATCACAACACAACAGCTATTCATCACAACACACCAACAATTCATCACAAAGCAATAGCAATTCACCATAACACAACAGCAATTCATCACAACACACCAGCAATTCATCACAACACAACAGTTATTCATCACAACACACCAACAATTCATCACAAAGCAATAGCAATTCACCATAACACAACAGCAATTCATCACAGCGCGCCAGCAATTCATGACAACGCAACAGCAATTCACACAACGCAACAGCAATTCATCACAACACACCAGCAATTCATCATAAAATGACAGCAATTCATAACAACACTCCAGCAATTCATCACAACACAACAGTAATTCATCACAACGCAATAGCAATTCAAACATCACACCAGCAATTCATCACAATGCAACAGCAATTCAAACCCACACCAGCAATGCATCACAACACAACAGCAATTCAACACATCGCACCAGCAATTCATCAAAAGGCAACAGCAATTCATAACAACGTAACAGCAATTCATCACAATGCAACAGCAATTCACCACAGCGCACCAGCAATTCATCACAAAACAAAAGCAATCGACAAAACAAAACAGTAATTCATCACAGTGGATCAGCAATTCATCACAACACAACAGCAATTCAGCACAACACAACAGCAATTCATCACAACACACCAGCAATGCATCACAACAGAACAGCAATTCATCACAACTGAACAGCAATTCATCACAACACAACAGCAATTCATCACAATACACCAGCAATTCATCACAACACACTAGAAATTCATCACAACACAACAGCAATTCATTACAACGCAACAGCAATTCACACAACACACCAGCAATTCATCACAACACAACAGCAATTCATCACAACGCAACAGCAATTCACACAACACAACAGCAATTCATTACAACACAACAACAATTCATCACAACACACCAACAATTTATCACAACACACCAGCAATTCAACACAACGCAACAGCAATTCATGACAACACAACAGCAATTCATCATATCACACCAGCAATTCATCAGAACACAAAGGCATTTCATCACAACGCAATAGCAATTCACACAACACAACAGCAATCCATCACAAGACAACAGCAATTGATCACAACACAACAGCAATTCATCACAACATGCAAACAATTCATCACAACACAACAGGAATACATAACAACACAACAGCAATTCATCACAATGCAACAGCAATTCATCAAAACACAACAGCAATTCATCACAACACACCAGCAATTCATCAAACACAACAGCCATTCATCACAACACAACAGCAATTCATTACAACACAACAGCAATTCATCACAACTGAACAGTAATTCATCACAACATGACAGCAATTTATCACGACACACCAGCAATTCATCAAAACACAACAGCAATTCATTACAACACAACAGCAATTCATAACAAACACCAGCAATTCTTCACAACACAACAGTAATTCATCACAACACAACAGCATTTAACACAATACACCAGCAATTCATCACAACACAACAGCAATTAATCACAACGCAACAGCAATTCACACAACAAACCAGCAATTCATCACAAAACACCGGCAGTTCATCACAACGCAACAGCAATTCACACAACACAACAGCAATTCATCACAACATAATAGCAATTCATGACAACAAAACAGCAATTCATCACAATGCAACAGCAATTCATCACAACACACCAGCAATTCATCACAACTGAATAGTAATTCATCACAACACAACAGCAATTCATCACAACACACCAGCAATTCATCACAACACACCAGCAATTCATCACAACACAACAGCAATTCATCACAACGCAACAGCAATTCAACACAGCGGACCAGCAATTCATCACAACGCAACAGCAAGTCAACACAGCGGACCAGCAATTCATCACAACGAAACAGCAATTCACACAACACACCAGCAATTCATCACAACACAACAGCAATTCATCACAACACAACAGCAATTCACACAACACATCAGCAATTCATCACAATACAACAGCAATTCACAACAACAACACAACAACAATTCATCATCACAACACAACAGCAATTCATCACAACACAACAGCAATTCATCACAACACACCAGCAATGCATCACAACACAACAGCAATTCAACACAGCACACCAGCAATTCATCACAATGCAACAGCAATTCATCACAGCACAACAGCAATTCAGAAATTCACCAAAGCGCAACAACAATTCATCACAGCGCACCAGCAATTCATCACAACACAATAGCAATTCAACACAGCAACAAGCAATTCATCACAACACACCAGCAATTCATCAACACAACAGCAATTCACCACAACACAACAGCAATTCATCACAACACAACAGCAATTCATCACAACACACCAGCAATTCATCACAACGCAACAGCAATTCACACAACGCAACAGCAATTCATCACAACACACCAGCAATTCATCACAACACGACAGCAATTCATAACAACACTCAGGAATTCACACAACACAACAGCAATTCAACACAACACAACAGCAATTCATCATCACACCAACATCACAATGCAACAGCAATTCAACAACAACAGCAATTCATCACGCAACAGCACCACAATTCACCAGCAATACATCACAACACAAAAGCAATTTACAAAACAGCAATTCATCAGCATCACAACACAACAACAACACACAGCAATCATCACAACACAACAGCAATTCATCACAACGCAACAGCAATTCATCACAACACAACAGCAATTCATCACAACAAGCAATTCATCACAAAAACAATTCATCAAACACCAGCAATTCATCACAATTCATCAGAAATTCATCACAACACAACAGCAATTCATCACAACACAACGGCAATTCACACAACACACCAGCAATTCATCAACACACCAGCAGTTCATCACAACGCAACAGCAAATTCAACAGCAATTCATCACAACACAACAGCAATTCATTACAACACAACAACAATTCATCACAACACACCAACAATTTATCAACACAGCAATTGAACACAACGCAACAGCAATTCATGACATTCAACAGCATTCACATATCACACCAGCAATTCACACACAACACAACAGCAATTCAACACACAACACAACAGCAATTCACAGCAATTCATCACAACATGCAAACAATTCATCACAACACAACAGGAATACATAACAACAAACAGCAATTCAACAATTCAACAGCAATTCATCAAAACACACCAGCAATTCATCACAACACAACATCAATGACAGCAATTCATCAACAACAAAACACACCAGCAATTTCATCACAACACAACAGCAATTCATCACAACACACAGCAATTCATCACAACACACCAGCAATTCATCAAACACACCAGCAATTCATCACAACAGCAATTCACAAAACAACAGCAATTCATCACAACACACCAGCAATTCATCACAAGCAAAGCAATTCACACAACACACCAGCAATTCATCACAACACAACAGCAATTCATCACAACACAACAGCAATTCATCACAACACAACAAAGCAATTCATCACAACACAACAGCAATTCATCACAACACAACAGCAATTCATCACAACACAACAGCAATTCATCACAACACAACAGCAATTCATCACAACACAACAGCAATTCATCACAACACAACAGCAATTCATCACAACACAACAGCAATTCATCACAACACAACAGCAATTCATCACAAAACAACAGCAATTCATCACAACACACCAGCAATTCATCACAACACAACAGCAATTCATCACAATGCAACAGCAATTCATCACAACACAACAGCAATTCATCACAACACAACAGCAATTCAACACAACACACCAGCAATTCATCACAAGGCAACAGCAATTCATCACAATGCAACAGCAATTCATCACAACACAACAGCAATTCATCACAGCACACCAGCAATTCATCACAACACAACAGCAATTCATCACAACACAACAGCAATTCATCACAACACAACAGCAATTCATCACAACACACCAGCAATTCATCATAAACAACAACAGCAATTCATCACAACACACCAGCAATTCATCACAACACAACAGCAATTCATCACAACACACCAGCAATTCATCACAACACACCAGCAATTCATCACAACACAACAGCAATTCATCACAACACAACAGCAATTCACACAACACACCAGCAATTCATCACAACACAACAGCAATTCATCACAACACAACAGCAATTCATCACAACACACCAGCAATTCATCAAAATGCAACAGCAATTCACACAACACACCAGCAATTCATCACAACACAACAGCAATTCATCACAACACAACAGCAATTCACACAACACAACAGCAATTCATCACAACACAACAGCAATTCATCACAACACAACAGCAATTCATCACAACGCAACAGCAATTCAACACAACACAACAGCAATTCATCACAACGCAACAGCAATTCAAACAGCACCAGCAATTCATCACAAAAGCACAACAGCAATTCATCATCAACACAACAGCAATTCATCACAAAACACAAAACACAGCAATTCATCACAATGCATCAGCAATTCATCACAACGCAACAGCAATTCATCACAACACAACAGCAATTCATCACAACACACCAGCAATGCATCACAACAGAACAGCAATTCATCACAACTGAACAGCAATTCATCACAACGCAACAGCAATTCATCACAACACACCAGCAATTCATCACAACACACTAGAAATTCATCACAACACAAAAGCAATTCATTCAACAACAATTCACACAATTCATCAATTCATCTCAACACAGCAAATTCATCACAACGCAACAGCAATTCACAACACAACAATTAATCACAACACACCAAAAATTTATCACAACACTCCAGCAATTCAACACAACGCAACAGCAATTCATGACAACACAAAAGCATTTCATCTCAACGCAATAGCAATTCACACAACACAACAGCAATCCATCACAAGACAACAGCAATTGATCACAACACAACAGCAATTCATCACAACATACAAACAATTCATCACAACGCAACAGCAATTCATCACAACGCAACAGAAATTCACCACTGCGCAAGAACAATTCACCACAGCGCATCAGCAATTCAACACAACAAAATAGCAATTCAACTCAGAGCACCAGCAATTCATCACAACACAACGGCAATTCATAACAACGCAATAGCAATTCAACACAACGCAACATCATTTCATCACAAGGCAACAGAAATACACCACAGCGCAAGAACAATTCACCACAGCGCACCAGCAATTCAACACAACACAAAGGCAATTCACACAACACACCAGCAATTCATCACAACACACCGGCAGTTCATCACAACGCAACAGCAATTCACACAACACAACAGCAATTCATCACAACACACCAGCAATTCATCACAACACACCAGCAATTCACACAACACAACAGAAATCCATCACAAGACAACAGCAATTGATCACAACACAACAGCAATTCATCACAACATGCAAACAATTCATCACAACACAACAGCAATACATGACAACACAACAGCAATTCAACACAATGCAACAGCAATTCATCAAAACACTCCAGCATTTCATCACAACTGAACAGTTATTCATCACAACATGACAGCAATTCATCACGACACACCAGCAATTTATCACAACACAGCAGCAATTCATCACAAAACAACAGCAATTCATCACAATGCAATAGCAATTCATCACAACACACCAGCAATGCATCACAACACAACAGTAATTCAACACAGCACACCAGCAATTTATCACAATGCAACAGCAATTCATCACAATGCAACAGCATTTCATCACAACGCAACAGAAATTCAACACAGCGCACAAGCAATTCATCACAACAAACCAGCAATTCATCACAACACAAAAGTAATTCATCACAAAGCAACAGAACTTCATCAGAACACAACAGCAATTCATCACAACACAACAGCAATTCATAACAACACAACAGTAATTCATCACAACGCGACAGCAATTCACACAACGCACCAGCATTTCATCACACCGCAACAGCAATTCCACACAACACAACAGCAATTCATCACAATGCAACAGCAATTCACAAAAACCAAACAGCAGTTAATCACAACGCGACAGCAATTCATCACAACACAACATCAATTCACACAACACAACAGCAATTCATCTAAATACACCAGCAATGCATCACAACACAACAGCAATTCATCACAACTGAATAGCAATTCATTACAACGCAACAGCAATTCACACAACACACCAGCAATTCTTCACAACAAAACAGCAATTCATCACAATGCCCAGCAATTCATCAGAACACACCAGCAAATCTTCACATCACAACGCGACAGTAATTCACAAAAAACACCAGTAATTCATCACAACACACCAGCAATTCATCACAACACAAAAACTATGCAAACAACACACCAGCAATTCACACAACACAATGGCAATTCATCATAGTGCACCAGCAATTCATCACAACACACCAGCAATTCATCAAAACCCAACAGCAATTCATCACAACGCAACAGCAATTCATCACAACACACCAGCAATTCATCAAAACCCAACAGCAATTCATCACAATGCAACAGCAATTCATCACAACACACCAGCAATTCATCACAACGCAACAGCAATTCATCACAAAGCAACAGCAATTCATCACAAAACAACAGTCATTCATCACAACGCGGCAGCAATTCACACAACATACCAGCATTTCATCACTGCATGACAACAATTCATCACAACACAACAGTCATTCATCACAACGCGACAGCAATTCACACAACACACCAGAATTTCATCACAACGCAACAGCAATTCCTCACAACACAACAGCAATTCATCACAATGCAACAGCAATTCATCACAACACGACAGCAATTAATCACAACACAACAGCAATTCATCAGGACACACCATCCATTCACACAACACAACAGCAATTCATCACAATACAACAGCAATGGATCACAACATGACAGCAATTCAACAGAAACTGAACATCAATTCATGAGAGCGCAACAACAATTCACACAACACACCAAAATTCAACACAACACACCAGCAATTCATCACAACACAACAGCAATTCATCACAACACAACAGCATTTCATCATAAAATGACAGCAATTCATAACAACACTCCAGCATTTCACACAACACACCAGCAATTCATCACAACACACCGGCAGTTCATCACAATGCAACAGCAATTCACACAACACATCAGCAATTCATCACAACACAACAGCAATTCATCACAACACAACAACAATTCATCACTACACAACAGCAATTCATTACAACACAACAACAATTAATCACTACACACCAGCAATTCATCACAACACAACAGCAATTCATCACAACGCAACAGCAATTCATCACAACACACCAGCAATGCATCACAACAAAACAGCAATTCATCACAACGCACCAGCAATTCATCACACAACACCAGCAATTCTTCATATCACAACACGACAGCAATTCATCACAACGCAACAGCAATTAATCACAACACACCAGCAATTCACACAACCCACCAGCAATTCATCACAATTGAACAGCAATTCATCACAACGCAACAGCAATTCACAAAACAGACCAGCAATTCATCACAACCCAAAAGCAATTCATCACAACGCAGCAGCAACTCATCACAACACAACAGCAATTCATCACAACGGAACAGCAATTCATCACAACGCACCAGCAATTCATCACACAACACCAGCAATTCTTCATATCACAACACGACAGCAATTCATCACAACACAACAGCAATTCATCACAACAGAACAACAATTCATTACAATGCAAGAACAATTTCATCACAACGCAACAGCAATTCATCACAATACTACAGCAATTCATCACAACGCAACAGCAATTCATTAGAAAACAACAACTAGTCATTACATAACACGAGCAATGCATCACAACACACCATCAATTCATCACAACACAACAGCAATTCACACAACACACCAGCAATTCATCACAACACAACAGCAATTCATCACAAAGCAACAGCAATTCATCACAACGCAACAGCAATTCATCACAAAACAACAGCCATTCATCACAACGCGGCAGCAATTCACACAACATACCAGCATTTCATCACTGCACGACAACAATTCATCACAACACAACAGTCAATTCATCACAAACACAGCAATTCACACAACACACCAGAATTTCATCACAACGCAACAGCAATTCCTCACAACACAACAGCAATTCATCAAAATGCAACAACAATTCATCACAACACAACAGCAATTCATCACAACACAACAGCAATTCATCAGGACACACCATCAATTCACACAACACAACAGCAATTCATCACAATACACCAGCAATGGATCACAACATGACAGCAATTCAACAGAAATTGAACATCAATTCATGACAGCGCAACAACAATTCACACAACACACCAAAATTCAACACAACACACCAGCAATTCATCACAACACAACAGCAATTCATCACAACACAACAGCAATTCATCACAACACAACAGCAATTCATCACAACGCACCAGCAATTCATAACAACACACCAGCAATTCTTCACATCACAACACAACAGCAATTCATCACAACTGAACAGTAATTCATCACAACACGACAGCAATTCATCACGACACACCAGCAATTCATCACAACACACCAGCAATTCATCACAACACAACGCCAATTCTTCACAATGCAATAGCAAATCAACACAGCGGACCAGCAATTCATCACAACGCAACAGCAATTCACACAACACACAAGCAATTCATCACAACACACCGGCAGTTCATCACAACGCAACAGCAATTCACACAACACATCAGCAATTCATCACAACACAACAGCAATTCATTACAACACAACAACAATTCATCACTACACACCAGCAATTCATCACAACACAACGGCAATTCATCACAACGCAATAGCAATTCATCACAACACACCAGCAATGCATCACAACAAAACAGCAATTCAACACAGCGCACCAGAAATTCATCACAATGCAAAAGCAATTCATCACAATGCAACTGCATTTCATCACAACGCAACAGAAATTCACCACAACGCAACAACAATTCACCACAGCGCACCAGCAATTCAACACAACACAATAGCAATTCAACACAGCGCACAAGCAATACATCACAAAACAAAAGGCAATTCATCACAATGCAACAGCAATTCATCACAACACAACAGCAATTCATCACAACTGAACAGCAATTCATCACAACACACCAGCAATTCATCACAACACAACAGCAATTCATCACAACAAACCAGCAATTCATCACAAAGCAAAACAGCAATTCATAACAACACAACAGCAATTCATCACAGCACAACAGCAATTTTCATCACAACACACCAGCAATTCATTCATCAAAACACAACAGCAACAGCAATTTCACACACCAATTCATCACAACAACAGCAATCACAACACACCAGCAATTCATCAATAAAAATGACAGCAATTCATAACAACACTCCAGCAATTCATCAAAACATTCATCACAACATTCAACAGTAATTCATCACAACACAACAGCAATTCATCACATTCACACCAGCAATTCATCACAATGCACAAAGCAATTCACACCACACACCAGCAATGCATCACAACACAACAGCAATTCAACACAATCGCAACCAGCAATTCATCAAGGCAACAGCAATTCATCACAACACAACAGCAATTCATCACAACACAACAGCAATTCACCACGGCGCACCAGCAATTCATCACAACACAAAAGCAATTCAAACAGCACTCCAGCAATTCATCACAACACAACAGCAATTGACAAAACAAAACAGCAATTCATCACAGTGGATCAGCAATTCATCACAACACAACAGCAATTCAGCACAACACAACAGCAATTCATCACAACACAACAGCAATGCATCACAACAGAACAACAATTCAATTCAATCACAACAGCAATTCATCACAACACACTAGCAATTCATCACAACACAAAATTCATCACAACACAACAGCAATTCATCACAACACACCAGCAATTCATCAACACACGCAGTTCATCACAACGCACCAGCAATTCATCAAAACACAACAGCAATTCATCATCACATTCATCACAACACAACAACAACGGCAATTTATCACAACACAACCAGCAATCACCAACACAACACACCAGCAATTCATTCATCAACACACCAGCAATTCATCACAAACGCAACAGCATTTCATAACACAATTCACACAACACCAGCAATTCATCAAAACACAACAGCAATTCATCAACAGCAATTCATCACAAACAACAGCAATTCATCAAAACACAGCAATTCATCACAGAACAATTCATCACAACGCAACCAGCAATTTCACAAACACAACAGCAATTCATCACAACACAACAGCAATTCATCACAACACACCAACAATTCATCAAATCGCAAAAGCAATTCACAAAACAACCGCAATTCATTACAACACAACAGCAATTCATCACAACGCAACAGCAATTCATCACAACACACCAGCAATTCATCACAACACAACAGCAATTCATCACAACACACCAGCAATTCATCACAACACAACAGCAATTCATCACAACACAACAGCAATTCATCATATCACATCAGCAATTCATCAGAACACAAAGGCATTTCATCACAACGCAACAGCAATTCATCACAACACAACAGCAATTCATCACAAGACAACAGCAATTGATCACAAAACAAAAGCAATTCATTACAAAACAACAGCAATTCATCACAACTCACCAGAAATTCATCACAACACAACAGCAATTCATCACAACACAACAGCAATTCACACAACACAACAGCAATTCATTACAACACAACAGCAATTCATCACAACGCAACAGCAATTCATCACAACACAACAGCAATTCATCAAAACACAACAGCAATTCATCACAACACAACAGCAATTCACACAACACAACAGCAATTCATCACAACACAACAGCAATTCATCACAACACAACAGCAATTCATCACAACGCAACAGCAATTCATCACAACACAACAGCAGTTCATCATATCACACCAGCAATTCATCAGAACACAAAGGCAATTCATCACAACGCAATAGCAATTCACACAACACAACAGCAATTCATCACAAGACAACAGCAATTGATCACAACACAACAGCAATTCATCACAACATGCAAACAATTCATCACAACACACCAGCAATTCAACACAACTGAACAGTAATTCATCACAACATGACAGAAATTCATCACGACACACCAGCAATTCATCACAACACACCAGCGATTCATCACAACACAACGGAAATTCATCAAAACGCAATAGCAATTCATCACAACACACCAGCAATTCATCACAACGCAACAGCAATTAAACACAGCGCACCAGCAATTCATCACCACGCAAAAGCAATTCATCACAACGCAACAGCATTTCATCACAACGCAACAGCAATTCACACAGCACAACAACAATTCACCACAACACAACAGCAATTCAGCACCAACACAACAGCAATTCAACACAGCGCGCAGCAATTCATCACAACACAGCGACAATTCATCACCAGCACAATAGCAATTCCTCACAACACAACAGCAATTCATCACAAGCACAACAGCAATTCATCACAACACAACAGCAATTCATCACAATGCAACAGCAATTCATCACAACACAACAGCAATTCATCACAACAGAACAACATTGCAATTAATTCACACAACACAACAGCAATTCATCAAAACAACAGCAATTCATCACAACACAACAGCAATTCATCACAACACAACAGCAATTCATCACAACACAACTGCAATTCATCAGAACACAACAACAATTCATCACAACGCAATAGCAATTCACACAACACAACAGCAATTCATCAAAACATACCAGCAATTCATCACAACACAACAGCAATACATCACAATGCAACAGCAATTCATCACAGCGCAACAGCAATTCACCACAGCACACCAGCAGTTCATCACACCACAACAGTAATCCATCACAACGGAACAGCAATACACAACACACCAGCAATTCATCACAGCACAACAGGAATTCATCACAGCACAACAGCAATTCATCACAACACAACAGCAATTCATCAGAACCACAACGGCAATTCATCACAACGCAATAGCAATTCAAACAACACAACAGCAATTCATTATAACACAACAGCAATCATCACAACATACCAGCAATTCATCACAACACAACAGCAATTCATCACAACACACCAGCAATTCATCAGAACACAACAGCAATTAATCACAACGCAATAGCAATTCACACAACACAACAGCAATTCATCACAAAATACCAGCAATTCATAACAACACAACAGCTATTCATCACGACACACCAGCTATTCATCACAACACAACAGCAATTCATCACAACACAACAGCAATTCATCACAACACAATAGCAATTCATCACAACACACCAGCAATGCATCACAACACAACAGAAATTCAAAACAGCGCACCAGCAATTCATCACAATGCAACAGCATTTCATCACAACGCAACAGAAATTCACCACAGCGCAACAATTAACCACAGCGCACCAGCAATTCAACACAACACAATAGTAATTCAACACAGCGCACCAGCAATTCATCACAACACAACGGCAATTCATCACAACACAACAGCAATTCATCACGACACACCAGCAATTCATGACAGATGAACAGCAATTCATCACAACACACCAGCAATACATCACAACACAACAGCTATTGATCACAACACACCAGCAATTCATCACAACACAACAATAATTCATCACAACACACCAGCAATTCAACACAACAGCAATTCATGAACAAAATTCATCACAACACACCAGCAATTCATCACAACACACCAGCAATTCATCACACACACCAGCGATTCATCAATTCAACAACACAACAGCAATTCATCACAATTCAAACAATTCATCACAACACACCAGCAATTCATCACAACACAACAGCAATTCAACACAAGCGCACAAGCAATTTCATCACCAACGCATCACAACACACCAGCAATTCATCACAACACAACAGCAATTCATCACAACGCAACAGCAATTCACCACAACGACAACAACAATTCATCACACCAGCAATTCAAAACAACACAACAGCAATTCATCACAACACAGCAATTCATCACAACAGCAATTCAATTCAAACAACACAACAGCAATTCATCACAACACACCAGCAATTCATCACACAACTGACCAGCAATTCATCACAACACAATGCAACAGCAATTTCAAAACACACCAGCAATTCATCACAACAGAACAGCAATTAACAACGCAACAGCAATTCATCACAACACAACAGCAATTCATCACAAAATACCAGCAATACACAACAACAACAACAGCTATTCATCACAATTCACACAACACCAGCAATTCATCACAACACAACAGCAATTCATCAGCAATCAAAACATACCAGCAATTCATCACAACACAACAGCAATTCATCACAACACACCAGCAATTCATCACAACAGCACCAGCAATTCATCACAATGCAACAGCAATTCACACACAACGCAACAGCAATTCATCACAACGGCAATTCACACAACAGCAATTCACACAAATTCATCACAACACACCAGCAATTCATCACAACACAACCAGCAATTCATCACAACACAACAGCAATTCATCATCAACACACAATACACCAGCAATTCATCACAACACACCAGAAATTCATCACAACACAACAGCAATAAAACACAACGCAACAGCAATTCACACAACACACCAGCAATTCATCACAAAACACCGGCAGTTCATCACAACGCAACAGCAATTCACACAACAGAACAGCAATTCATCACAACACAACAGCAATTCATCACAACACAACAGCAATTCATCACAATGCAACAGCAATTCATCACAACTGAACAGTAAGTCATCACAACACGACAGCAATTCATCACGACACACCAGCAATTCATCAGAACACACCAGCAATTCATCACAACGCAACAGCATTTCATCACAATGCAACAGAAATTCACCACAACGCAACAACAATTCACCACAGCGCACCAGCAATTCAACGCAACACAACAGCAATTCAACATAGCGCACCAGCAATTCATCACAACACACCAGCAATTCATCACAGCTGAACAGCAATTCATCACAACACAACAGAAATTCACACAACGCAACAGCAATTAATCACAACACAACAGCAATTCATCATAACAGAACAGCAATTGATCACAACGCAATAGCAATTCACACAACACAACAGCAATTCATCAAAACATACCAGCAATTCATCACAACACAACAGCAATACATGACAACACAACAGCAATTCATCACAACGCAACTGCAATTCATCACAACACACCAGCAATTCATCACAACACAACGGCAATTCATCACAACGCAATAGCAATTCATACAACACAACAGCAATTCATCAAAACATACCAGCAATTCATCACAACACAACAGCAATACATCACAACGCAACAGCAATTCATCACAGCGCAACAGCAATTCACCACAGCACACCAGCAATTCATCACAACACAACAGTAATCCATCACAACGGAACAGCAATACACATCACACCAGCAATTCATCACAATGCAACAGCAATTCATCACAACACACCAGCAATTCATCAGAACCACAACGGCAATTCATCACAACGCAATAGCAATTCACACAACACAACAGCAATTCATTATAACACAACAGCAATCATCACAACATACCAGCAATTCATCACAACACAACAGCAATTCATCACAACACACCAGCAATTCATCAGAACACAACAGCAATTAATCACAACGCAATAGCAATTCACACGACACAACAGCAATTCACACAACACAACAGCAATTCACACAACACAACAGCAATTCATCACAAAATACCAGCAATTCATCACAACACAACAGCAATTCATCACGACACACCAGCAATTCATCACAACACAACGGCAATTCATCACAACGCAATAGCCAGTCAACACAGCGCACCAGCAATTCATCACAATGCAACAGCAATTCACACAACACACCAGCAATTCATCACAACACACCGGCAGTTCATCACAACGTAACAGCAATTCACACAACACAACAGCAATTCATCACAACACAACAGCAATTCATTACAACACAACAACAATTCATCACAACACACCAGCAATTCATCACAACACAACGGCAATTCATCACAACGCAATAGCAATTCATCACAACACACCAGCAATGCATCACAACACAACAGCAATTCAACACAGCGCACCAGCAATTCATCACAATGCAACAGCAATTCATCACAATGCAACAGCATTTCATCACAACGCAACAGAAATTCACCACAGCGCAACAATTCACCACAGCGCACCAGCAATTCAACAAAACACAATAGCAATTCAACACAGCGCACAAGCAATTCATCACAAAACAACGGCAATTCATCATAACACGACAGCAATTCATAACAACACACCAGCAATTCTTCACAACACAACAGTAATTCATCACAACGCAACAGCAATTAACACAATACACGAGCAATTCATCACAACACACTGGAAATTCATCACAACACAACAGCAATTAATCACAACGCAACAGCAATTCACACAACACACCAGCAATTCATCACAAAAGACCGGCAGTTCATCACAACGCAACAGCAATTCACAAAAAAGAACAGCAATTCATCAAAACACAATTGCAATTCATGACAACACAACAGCAATTCATCACAATGCAACAGCAATTCATCACAACACACCAGCAATTCATCACAACTGAACAGTTATTCATCACAACACGACAGCAATTCATCACGACACACCAGCAATTCATCAGAACACACCAGCAATTCATCAAAACACAACCGCAATTCATCACAACACACCGGCAGTTCATCACAACGCAACAGCAATTACCACAACAGATCAGCAATTCATCACAACACAACAGCAATTCATTACAACACAACAACAATTCATCACAACACACCAGGAATTCATCAAAACAGATAGGCAATTCATCACAACGCAATAGCAATTCATCACAACACACCAGCAATGCATCACAACACAACAGCAATTCAACACAGCGCACCAGCAATTCATCACAATGCAACAGCAATTCATCACAATGCAACAGCTTTTCATCACAACGCAACAGAAATTCACCACAGCGCAACAACAATTCACCACAGCGCACCAGCAATTCAACACAACACAATAGCAATTCAACACAGCGCACAAGCAATTCATCACAACACAACGGCAATTCATCACAATGCAATAGCAATTCATCACAACACACCAGCAATTCATCACAGCTGAACAGCAATTCATCACAACACACCAGCAATTCATCACAACACAACAGCTATTCATCACAACACACCAACAATTCATCAAAAAACAAGAGCAATTCACCATAACACAATAGCAATTTATCACAGCGCACCAGCAATTCATCACAACGCAACAGCAATTCACACAACGCAACAGCAATTCATCACAACACACCAGCAATTCATCATAAAATGACAGCAATTCATAACAACACTCCAGCAATTCATCACAACACAACAGTAATTCATCACAACGCAATAGCAATTCACACCTCACACCAGCAATTCATCACAATGCAACAGCAATTCACACCACACAGCAGCAATTCATCACAACACAACCGCAATTCAACACAGCGCACCAGCAATTCATCAAGAGGCAACAGCAATTCATAAAAACGTAACAGCATTTCATCACAACGCAACAGCAATTCACCTCAGCGCACCAGCAATTCATCACAACACAAAAGCAATTCAAACAGCACTCCAGCAGTTCATCAGAACACAACAGCAATTCATCACAACACAACAGCAATTGACAAAACAAAACAGCAATTCATCACAGTGGATCAGCAATTCATCACAACACAACAGCAATTCAGCACAACACAACAGCAATTCATCACAACACACCAGCAATGCATCACAACAGAACAGCAATTCATCACAACTGAACAGCAATTCATTACAACGTAACAGCAATTCACACAATACACCAGCAATTCATCACTACACACTAGAAATTCATCACAACACAACAGCAATTCATTACAACTCAACGGTAATTCACTCAACACACCAGCAATTCATCTCAACACACCGGCAGTTCATCACAACCCAAAAGCAATTCGTCACAAATGAACAACAATTCATCACAATGCTAGAGCAATTCATCACAACGCAAAAGCTATTCATCACAACACAACAGCATTTCATCACAACGCAACAGCAATTCCTCACAAAACAACAGCAATTCATCACAATGCAACAGCAATTCATCACAAACCAAACAGCAGTTAATTACATCGCAACAGCAATTCATCAGAACACACCATCAATTCACACAACACAACAGCAATTCATCACAATACACCAGCAATGGATCACAACATAACAGCAATTCAACAGAAACTGAACAGCAATTCATGACAGCGCAACAACAATTCACACAACACACCAGCAATTCATCACAACACAACAGCAATTCATCACAACGCAACAGCAATTCATCACAACGCAACAGCAATTCATCACAACACAACAGCAATTCATCACAACACAACAGCAATTCATAAGAACACACCAGCAATTCTTCACATCACAACACAACAGTAATTCATCACAACACAACAGCAATTCATCACAAGGCAAGCGCAATTCATCACAACACACCAGTAATTCAACACAATGCAACAGCAATTCATCACAACCAAACAGCAATTCATAACAACGCAACAGCAATTCATCACAACGCAACAGCAATTCATCACAACACAACAGCAATTCATAAGAACACACCAGCAATTCTTCACATCACAACACAACAGTAATTCATCACAACACAACAGCAATTCATCACAAGGCAAGCGCAATTCATCACAACACACCAGTAATTCAACACAATGCAACAGCAATTCATCAAAACCAAACAGCAATTAATCACAACGCAACAGCAATTCATCACAAAGCAACAGTAATTAATCACAACCCACCAGCAATTCATCACAATTGAACAGCAATTCATCACAACGCAACAGCAATTCATCAAAACGCAACAGCAATTCATCACAAAGCAACAGCAATTAATCAGAACCCACCAGCAATTCATCACAATTGAACAGCAATTCATCACAATGCAACAGCAATTCATCAAAACGCAACAGCAATTCATCACAACACACCAACAATTCATCACAATGGAACAGCAATTCATCACAACGCAACAGCAATTCATCAAAACGTGACAGCAATTCACACAACACAACAGCAATTCATCACAACACAACAGCAATTCATCACAACACACCAGCAATTCATCACAGCACAACAGCAATTCGTCAAAAATGAACAACAATTCATCACAATGCAAGAGCAATTCATCACAACGCAACAGCAATTCATCACAACACAACAGCAATTCATCACAACACAACAGCAATTCATCAAAACGCAACAGTCATTCATCACAACGCGACAGCAATTCACACGACACACCAGCATTTCATCACAACCCAACAGCAATTCATCAAAATACACGAGCAATGCATCACAACACAACAGCAATTCATCACAACTGAACAGCAATTCATTACAACGCAACAGCAATTCACAAAACACACCAGCAATTCATCACAACACACCAGCAATTCCTCACAACACAACAGCAATTCATCACAATGCACCAGCAATTCATCAGAACACACCAGCAATTCTTCACATCACAACGCGACAGTAATTCACAAAAAACACCAGTAATTCATCACAACACACCAGCAATTCATCACAACACAACAGCTATGCACACAACACAACGTAAATTCATCAAAGTGCACCAGCAATTCATCACAACACACCCGCAATTCACACAACCCACCAGCAATTCAAACAACACAACAGCAATTTATGACAGCGCACCAGTAATTCATCACAACACAACAGCATTACATCACAACGCAACAGCGATTCATCGAAAACGCACTAGAAATTCGACACAACACAACAGCAATTAATCACAACGCAACAGCAATTCACAAAACACACCAGCAATTCATCACAACACAAAAGCAATTCATCAAAAAGCAACAGCACTTCATCACAATACAACAGCAATTTATCACAATGCAACAGCAATTCATCACAACACAACAGCAATTCATCACAACGCACCAGCAATTCATTACAACACACCAGCAATTCTTCACATCACAACACAACAGCAATTCAGCACAACACAACAGCAATTCATCACAACACACCATCAGTTCACACAAAACACCAGCATTTCATCACAACACAAAAGCAATTCATCACAACTGAACAACAATTCATTACAATGCAAGAGCAATTTATCACAACGCAACAGCAATTCATCACAATAAAACAGCAATTCATCACAACGCAACAGCAATTCATCAGAACACAACAGCTAGTCATTACATAACATGAGCAATGCATTACAACACACCATCAATTCATCACAACTGAACAGCAATTGACACAACACATCAGCAATTCATCACAACGCAACAGAAATTCATCACAAAACAACAGTCATTCATCACAACGCGACAGCAATTCACACAACATAACCAGCATTGCATCACAACGCAACAGCAATTCCTCACAACACAACAGCAATTCATCAGAATGCAACAGCAATTCATCACAAACCAAACAGCAGTTAATTACAACGCAACAGCAATTCATCAGAACACACCATCAATTCACACAACACAACAGCAATTCATCACAATACACCAGCAATGGATCACAACATAACAGCAATTCAACAGAAACTGAACAGCAATTCATGAGAGCGCAACAACAATTCACACAACACACCAGCAATTCATCACAACACACCAGCAATTCATCACAACACAACAGCAATTCATCACAACGCAACAGCAATTCATCACAACACAACAGCAATTCATCACAACGCACCAGCAATTCATAACAACACACCAGCAATTCTTCACATCACAACACAACAGCAATTCATCACAAGGCAACAGCAATTCATCACAACACAACAGCAATTATTCACAATGCACCAGCAATTCATAACAACACACCAGCAATTCCTCAAATCACAACACAACAGCAATTCATCACAATACACCAGAAATTCATCGCAACAAACCAGCAAATAATCACAACACAACAGCTATTCATCACAACACAAGCGCAATTCATCACAACACACCAGTAATTCAACACAATGCAACAGCAATTCATCACAACCAAACAGCAATTCATCACAACGCAACAGCAATTCATCACAATACACCAGCAATTCATCACAACGCAACAGCAATTAATCACAAGGCAACAGCAATTCATCACAACACACCAGCAATTCATCACAACGCAACAGCAATTAATCACAATGCAACAGCAATTCATCACAACGCAACAGCAATTAATCACAACCCACCAGCAATTCATCACAATTGAAAAGCAATTCATCACAACGCAACAGCAATTCATCACAACAGACCAGCAATTCATCACAACCCAAAAGCAATTTGTCACAAATGAACAACAATTCATCACAATGCAAGAGCAATTCATCACAACGCAACAGCAATTCATCACAACACAAAAGCTATTCATTACATAACACCAGCAATGGATCACAACACACCAACAATTCATCACAACTGAACAGAAATTCATCACAACACAACAGCAATTCATCACAACACAACAGCAATTCATAAAAACACACCAGCAATTCATCACAACGCACCAGCAATTCATCACAACACACCAGCAATTCTTCACATCACAACACAACAGGAATTATTCACAACAAACCTGAAATTCATCACAACACAAAAGCAATTCATCACAAAGCATCAGAACTTCAGCACAACACAACAGTAATTCATCACAACAGAACAGCAATTCATGACAACGCAACAGCAATTCATCACAACACACCATCAATTCATCACAACACAAAAGGCAATTCACAAAACACACCAGCAATTCATCACAACACAACAGCAATTCATCACAACAAACCAGCAATTCATCACAACACAACAGCAATTCATCACAAAGCAACAGCAATTCATCACAAAGCAACAGCAATTCATCACAACACAACAGCAACGCAATTCATCACCGCTTACCAAGCAATTAATCACAACACAATGGGCAATTCATCTGGCTAGCACCAGCAATTCATCACAATGCAGCAGTAATTAATCCTTCTGGCAACAAATTGCATCACAACACAAAAGTCATTCATCACAACCAAACAGCAGTTGTCACAACTGCGCTAGCAATTCATCACAATGCAACAACATTTCCTCACAATACACCAGCAATTTCATTAACACAACAGCAATTCATCAAGAAACCAAACAACCAGTTAATCGACAGCGCAGCAACCAATTCACACAACCTACAACAGCAATTCATCACAATGCACAATTTCAATGCATTACAACACAGCAATTCATCTGGCGTGCCAACAGCAATTCATGACAAGCAGCAGCATATGATTTATCCTGGCGCGTTCATCACAACACACCACAATTCATCACAACCATCAATTCACACAACACACCAACAATTCATACAACACAACAAGTTCAGCAATTTATCTAGCCAACAATTCATCACAACACACCATGCAAAACACAGCAATTTATCACAACTTCAAAAGCAATTCATCACAACTGAACAACAATTCATTACAATGCAAAAGAGCAATTTATCCTGGGCAACAGCAATTCATAACAACTGAACAGCAATTCAGCAACATTCATCACACCAGCAATTCATCACAAACAGCAGTTAATTACAATGCAACAGTAATTCATCAGACACACCATCAATTCACACAACACAACAACCAATTCCATCACAATACACCAGCAATGGATCACAACACCAACAGCAATTCAACAGAAACTGAACAGCAATTCATGACAGAGCAACAACAATTCACACAACACACCAGCAATTCATCACAACACACCAGCAATTCATCACAACACAAAAGCAATTCATCAAAAAGCAACAGCACTTCATCACAATACAACAGCAATTTATCACAATGCAACAGCAATTCATCACAACACAACAGCAATTCATCTGGAAATTCATTACAACACACCAGCAATTCATTTACAACACACCAGCACAACAACAATTCAGCAATTCAACACAACAGCAATTCATCACAACACACCATCAGTTCACAAAAAACACCAGCATTTCATCACAACACAAAAGCAATTCATCACAACTAACAACAATTCATTACAATGCCCAGAAACAATTTATCCAGCCTTAACAGCAATTCATCACAATAAAACAACGGCAATTCATCCAGCAACAGCAATTCATCAGAACACAACAGCTAGTCATTACATAACATGAGCAATATGCGTTACGCTTACACCATCAATTCATCACAACTGAACAGCAATTGACACAACACATCAGCAATTCATCACAGCGCAACAGAAATTCATCACAAAACATGGTCATTCATCCTGGCAGCAGTAATTCACACAACATAACCAGCATTGCATCCAGCGCCAACAGCAATTCCTCACAACACAACAGCAGTTCATCAGAATGCAACAGCAATTCATCACCAAACCAAAGAAATTTAAAAAAACAGCAATTACAAACCCCCAAAAATTCACCAATCCCGGGAACCCAAACCAACAAATTTACAAGCAAAACAATTTTACAAAAAAAAACATTAAACCCCAAGCACACTTACAAAACCAAAAAAAAAAATCACAAACCAAAATTCAACAACACAACACAAATCACAAAACGAATTAAATTACAACAAATTCACAAAAACACAATTACCAACCGCAATTCCAAAACAAACCCCATTTACACCAAAAACAAACCGCAATTTTTTCCCGGCGAAAATCACAAACCCACAATTCCACAACACAACACAATTTATCCAAAACCCCCAAAAACAATTTCACAACCCAACCCCAAAAACACAAAACAAAAGCAATTTAACAACAAAAGCAATTTCAACTGAACCAATTTAAAAACCCCCAACAATTCCCCCAACCTTTTAAAAAACAAAAAAATTCCAAAAAAAACACAATTTTCCCCAACAAAAGAATTCATTAGAACAAATTAAAAACAACAAAAATTTCCCCAAAACCCCCAATTTAAAACAAACAAATTCAACAAAACACAATTTAACAAACAACAAAAAACAACCCCCAACACACAACAAACCCCCCACAACAACCCTTACACAACACAAAAACCCCAAACCAAAACCCCAACCAACACCCAATTTATACCCCCAAACAAACACAACAGCAATTTCCCCAACAGCAATTCCAAAAAAAAAAAAACAACCAAAAACAACCCCAAAAAAAAATTCCCCCCACAGCAATTTACAACCCCAATTTTTCCCCCAAACAACAGCATTATCCACCAAAAAGCATTACCCAAAACAATTTTACAACACCACAAATTTTCCAAAAAGCAATTATACAAACACCAAAAATTACCCCAACAGCAAATTTATACCCACCAATTATCAACAACAGTTAACCCAAAGCCACAGAATTCATCCAAAACCCCCAAAAATCCCCCAACCAATTCCCACGACGAATTTTAAACCCCCGCAATTAACAAAACACAATTAAACCACCCAACAGAATTTCAAACCCACAAATTTTACCAAAAAAAATTACAAACCAAAAAAATCACAAACCAAAAAAATTATCACAACCCAAAAATTATCAAACAACCCCCAAAACCCAAAACAAAAAAAATCAAACCCCAAAAAAATTTCACAAAACCCCCAAATCCAAAAAAAAAATAAAAAAACCCCAAATTTACAAAACAAAATTTCACAAAAAAAAATTTCAAACAAAACAAATCACCCAACACAAAAACCCCAAAAAAAGAAAAACATCCCCAAAAAAAGCAATTATAAAAAAAAAATTCAACCCCAAAAAATTCATCCCAAACCCAAAAACAATTTCCCAAAAAACCCCCCCAATTCCACAACACAAGCAATTCAAAACCACCAAATTCACACAACCCAAACAATTCACAAAAAACCCCAAAAAAACCAAACAATTCACACCAAAAAATTTATCAAAAAAACAAACCCCAACACAATTCCCAAAAAAAACACAAACGCAAAAACCCAAACAACAACAAACCCAAAACACAAACCTAAAACACCCCAACCCAACACAAACAGCAATTTTTCAAAAAAACCCCGCAATTATCACAAAGCAACACAATTCATCACAAAAAAACCAAAATTCACACAAAAACACCCAAAAAATTTTCAAACACAAATTCATCACAAAAAAAATTCAACAAAACCAATTAACACAAAGCAATTCCCCCAAATTCATCAAACACAACAAAATTTAAAAAAAAAACCCCAACCACCCAAATTTATCACAAACCCCAAAAAATTCAAAACCCAAAACCCAAATTTAACAAAACCCCCAAATTTTTTTTTCCAAACCCCAAACCAAAACCAACAAAATTAACAAACAAAGGAATTTTTTTTAAACCAACACAATTCATCCCCAAAAAAAATTTTCAAAACAAACCTTTTTAAACCACCCGTCAAACAACACAATTCCCAAAAAAACAAAACACACCCGCAAAAATTTAACAACCCCGAAAAAAACCCCAACCAATTATCCAAAAAAAAATATTCATCAGCGGAACAACAACAACCCCAAATTTTCCCAAAAAAAAAAACAATTCATAAAAAAAAAACAAACCCCCCCCCAAATTCAAACAACAGCAATTATCCCCCCACGCAATTCATCCAAAAGAAATTTAAAAACCCCCAGCAATTCATCCAAAACCCAAACACACACCAAAAACCCCCCAAAAATTTCCAAAAAACAATTTCCCCCCAAAAAAAAAATTCATCCCAAAAAAAATTCATCACAACCAAAAGCAATTTTCACCAAAAAAAAACAAAACCCCAAAATTTATCACAACCCAACAGAATTCATCACAAACAAAACTTAAAAACCCCAAAAATTAAAACACCAAAAATTTCCCCCGCCCAAATTCATCACAACACAAAACAAATTTTTCCCCAACCAAAAGAAATTTTTAAACCCCCCAAAATTTATCCCCCACAGCAATTCTCACCAAAAACAGAATTCCCAAAACACAACAATTTCAAAACAAACGCAAATTAAAAAAAAAAACCCCCCCAAAATTTATCCCCCAAACCCCCACCAAACAAAAATTCCCAAACCAGAATTTTAAAAAAACGCAATTCATCACAACAAAAACAAATTTACACCAAAACAATTCAAAAACCCCAGCAATTCATCACAAACCCAAAAGCAATTCCCACAACAAACCAATTCATCCAAACAACCCAAATTTATCAAAAAACAAAAGAAAAACCCCAAAACCAAAAACACAACCAACAGCAATTTAAAAAAAAAACAATTCCCCAAACCCAAAAGCAAATTTATCAAAACCCCCGCAATTATCAACCAAAAAAATTTAAAAAAAACAACAATTCACCAAACAAACCAAAAAAAAACCAGCAATTCATCCCCACAAACAATTACAAACAAAAAAATTTCAACCCAAAACAATTCACAACCCAAAAAATTAACCCAAAAAACAAACTAAAAAAAAATTTTTCCCCAAAAAAAATTCCCAACAAAAAAACCCCCCAAAAAACAATTTTTCCCCAAAAAAACCAAAAAAGCCAGCAATTCAACCCCAAAACGCAATTTCCCCCAAACCCAAAAGCAATTCACAAAACAACAGCAATCCAAAAAAAAATTATCACAACCCACAAATTCAAACCACAGCAATTCCACACCCCAAATCAACAACACAGCAATTCATACAACAAAAAAACACCAACACCAAATTCACAAACAACACAAAACACAAACAAATTATCCCAAACCCCCAATTTCACCCAAACCCCCCCAAAATTTATCACAACAAAAAGCAATTCATCACAACCAAAAAAAATTTTTTAAAAACAACCCCTTTCAAATTCAAAAAAACAAGAACAAAAAATTTTTCAACAAACCCCAAATTTTCCCCAACAAATTAAACCCCAAACCCCTTTCCCAAAAAAAAAAAAAACAACCAACAGAATTCATCAAAACCCAAAAATTGGCAAAAACGAATTCACAAAAACCAAAACCCAAAAAAACAACAAATTCACAAAAAACAAATTTAACAAACACAAAATTCACAAACAAAAACAATTCAAAACAAACCCCACACAAAAAATTTTCCCCAAAAAGCAATTCAACCCAAAACAAACAATTTCCCCGGGGAAGAAAAACAAACAACACAACCCTTTTCCCCATCACAACACAACACAATTCACAAACAAAAAACCCCAAAACCCCCACAATTCCAAAAACACCAAAACAACACCAAAAAATTCAAAAAAAACAATTTTTCAAAAAAACAATTTATCAAAACCCAAACAAAATTTCCCAAAAAAACCCAAAAGGGAAAAATTCACCCGAAAACCCCTTTAACAACCAATTTCAACACAACAAAAACCACCAAACAAATTAACCCCAAGCAATTCATTACAACACACCAAATTTCCCAACAGAATTAACAAAAAAACCCCCCAGCCCAAAAAAAAACCCCCCCCCAAAAAAAAATTTTACAAAGAAAAATTACACAACCCAAAAACATTATCAAAAACCCCAAATCCCAAAAAAAAAATTCCCCAAAAAACAGCAATTTACAAAACCCCAGCTTTTTTTAAAAAAAAACCAATTCCAAACCAAAAAACAATTAACCCCAAAAACAATTTCACAAACACCACTATCACAAAACAGCAATTCACCAAAAGGAACAAATTTAAAGAACAACAATTTACACAAACAAAAAATTTTGCAACCCGCAATTCATAAAAAAAAAAATTTTAAAAAACCAAAAGCAATTTCCCCAAAAAAAGCAAATTTATCAAACACACAAATTTTTAAAAACCCCCCACAATTCCACAACAAAAAAACCCCCAAAAAACAACCACAAAACCAAACCCAAACAAAACAAAAAACCCCAAAAAAAAACCCCAAACCCAAACCCAACAACCAACCCCACAAAAATTCCCAAACCCAAACAATTCCCCAACGCAAATTTAACCCAAAAAAAGCAATTCATCCAAAAAACCAAATTAACCCCCCCCAGCAATTATCCAAAAAAACACAATTCATCAAAAAACACAACCCCAACCCCCCGAATTAAACACAAACAACAGCAATTAAAAAACAGCAATTATCAAAACCCCAAGCAATTCCCAAAAAAAAATTAAAAAAAACCCAAACACACAAAAACACCAAACCCCACAAAAAACCCCCCCCAAAAAATTTTCCCAAAAAAAATTCACACAAGCAAAGAACTCCCCAACAACAATTCATCCCCCAAAAGCTTTTTTTAAAACAACCCCAAAACAAAAAAAACCAACCAAAATTTCCCCACAAAAAATTAAAACCCCCCAAAAAAAAAAAACAACAACCCCAATTTTTCGGGCCCCCCAACACCAAAAACCCCAACCAACCAACAAAAACCCCCCAACCAAACACCCAAAACACCAAAAAAGAATTCAAACAACCCACGGAATTATCAAAAACCCAAAAAAATTCAACCAAAACAATTCACAAACACAAATTTCACACAACCAAAACAATTCACAAACCAACAAATTCATACAACAAACAATTATCCCAAAAACCATTATCCCCAACAAAAAATCAAAACAAAAACCCTTCATAAAAAAGCAAGCCCCCAAAACCCCAATTTCCCCAAAAAACCAAATTTTCCCAAAAGCAAATTTTCAAAACAACAGAAAACCCCAAAAAAAACCCAAATTTAACCCAACCAACATCACAACCGCGCAAATTTACCAAAACAAAAAAAATTTAAAAACAACGAACCCCACCCAACCAACAACATTTCCCCAAACAAACCCCACCGCAATTCATCCAAACCCCAAAAATTTAAAAACCAAAGCAAATTTTAAACAACAACAATTCCACAACCAAAAAAAATTTAAAAAAAGCAATTTTAAAAAACAAAAATTACCAACACAACCAAAAATTATCCCCAAAAACCGTTCCACAACAAACAATTTCCCCGGGGAAAAAAAAACAACAAAAAAAAATTCCCCAAAAAAAAACCCAATTATCCCCCCAACAAAAACACACAACAACACAATTCCCCAAAAACCAAAACCCCTCCAAAACCCTTCAAAACAAAAAAGCAATTATACAACCCCACAATTCACAAAAAAAGCAATTCATCACAAACACCGAATTCTACAACAAACAGCAATTATCAAAAAAGCAAATTTTCCCCCCAAAAGCAATTAACAAAAAAAAAACACAACAACAACACCAAAAAAAACCCCCCAACAAGCAACATAAAAAAAACAATTATACACCCAAAAAAAAAACAACCCCAACAATACACAACAAAAACACAAAAAACAACCCACAAAAACCCCAAAAAAAATTTATAAAAAATTAAAACAACCCCAATTCAACAACCAAAAAAATTCACACAAACCAGCAATTATCACAACAAAGCAATTAAAACAACAAAAGAATTCATAAAAAAACAATTTAAACCCCCCCCAAATTTCCCCCCCCCAAACACAAAAAACCCCCAAAAAAAAAATAAACAAAACAATTATCCCCCAAAAAAACCAAAACACCCCAAAATTTTCCCCAACAAATTCACACAAACCCAAAAAATTCATCAAACAAACAGCAATTTCCCCCAAAAACAATTCATCCCCACAACAGAATTCATCAAAAGCACCCCCTTTTCCCCCCCCAAACTTTTTTCAAAACCAAGCAATTTATCACAAACCCCCCACATTTCCCAAAACCCCAAACAACCCCCAACCCCCCAATTATCCCAAAGCAATTATCACAACACAACAAATTCAAAAACCCCAGCAATTCATCCAACAAACCCAAAAAAAAACAACCAAAAACCCCAAAAAAACCCCCGATTTCACAAACCCCCCAAAATTTTCCCCAACAAAAAAATTATTTCCCAAACCCCCAAAATTTATACCCCCAAAAAAATTTTTAAACCCCCAGGTTTTTTCCCCACACAAAAACCCCCCCAAAAAAAAAATTATCCCAAAAACCCCAATTTTCCAAAAAAAAAATTCATCACAAAACCCCAACAAAAAAACCATTATCCCAAAAAAAAAAAATTTAAAAACAAAAATTTAAAAAAAGCAAAAAACAAAAACCCCCCTTTACAAAAACGCAATTTAAACCCCCAACCAAAAAAAACCCCAACACAAAAAAAATTTCCCCAAAAAAAAAATTAAAAAACCCCAAAACAACATACAACAAAAAATTTTTTTTAAAAAAAAACCCGAATCAACAACCCCCAAAAATAAACCGAACAAACCAAAAACCAACAAAACCCCCACCAAAAACCCCAAACAAACCCTCCCCCAAAAATTTTCACAACAAAAAATTTCACAAAACAAAAACAAAAAAAACCCCAACCCCCAGCCAAAAAAAAATTATACAACACACACTTCATCCCAAAAAGAATTTTCCCAAAAACCCCCAAAATTATCACAAACAACACAATTCATACAAAACAGCAATTCTACAACCCAGAATTTAAAAAACCAAAAAAATTACACAAAAACAACATTTCCCCAAAAAAAATTCATCACAAAAAAAATTATCAAACCCCCGCCTTTTACAACAAACAAATTTCCCCAAACAAAGAATTCACACAAACAACACAATTCATACAAACCCAAAACTTCATCAAACAACAAATTTCCAAAAAAACAATTCAAAAACACAAAAATTCATCACAAACAACAAATTTTCACAACAAAAATTATCCCAAACCAGAATTTCCCCCAAAAAAAAATTCACAAAAATAAATTTTTAAAAAACCCCCAATTCATCCCCCAAAAGCAATTCATCCCCAACAATTATTACAAACAACAATTTTACCCAACAGCAATTCATCAACAAAAGGAATTATCAAAAAACAAAAATTTTTAAAACCAAGCAATTTATCCAAACAACACAACACCAAAAAAAACAACAATTTCCCTTTTAAAAAAAAAAAACAACCCCCAAATTTTTCAAACAATTCCCAAAAACCCCAAATTTTCCCAAAAACCAAATTCCCAAACAAAAATTTTCCAAACCCAAAATTTATTTAAAAACAAAACCAACAACCGCAATTTTTAAAAACAATTCATCCAAAAAAAAAAGCAAATTTTAAACCAAAATTTCCCCAAACCCCCAAAAATTTTTAAACCAAAGCTTATCCCCCAAAAAATTCACACAACCCCAAAAAATTACACAAAAAACCCTTTTACAAAAAACAAATTTTAAAAAACCCCTTTTCCCCAAAAAAACAATTAACAAACCCCAAAATTCCTACACAAAAACAACCCAAAACAAAAACAACACAACAAAAATTCACCAACCACCCCAATTTAAAAAAACACAGAACTTCCCCCAAAACCCAAAACAATTCACCAAAAACCCAAACAATTCCCCCCACCCGCAATTCAAACCCCCAAAAAATTCAAACACAACACAAATTTTCCAAACCAAAAGCAATTCATCACAAAAACCCCGAATTCACACAACAAAAAAAATTAAACCCCCAAAAAAGCAAATTTTCCACCCAAAAAAATTCACAAACAAACCCCAAAATTAACCCTAAAACCACAACAAAAACAACCCCAACAAAACAATTCACAAAACCAACAACATACAAAACACAAACATACAGCAAAAATTTAACAACACAAAGAATTCCCCCAACAAAAAAAACCAAAAAAAAAAACACAAACACAACAAAATTCACCAAACCCAAAACACCACAAAAGCAATTCTCAAAAACAACAGCAATTCTCCCCCCAAATTCCAAAAACCCCCAAATTTATAAACCAAAAAACCCTTCCCCCAAAACAACCCCACAAAAACAACCCCCAAAAATTTATCACAAACCCCATTAAAAAAAACACAATTCATCACAACACAACAATTATCCCCAAAAAAAATTAAAACCCCAACCGCAAATTATCAAACACACACAAATTTTCCCAAAAACCCCAAATTGGCGCAAACTCACCAGCATTTATCAACCACAGCAATTTCCCCAACACAATTTTATCAAGCAACAACCCAAAAAAACCCAAAAAATTCACACAACCAACACATTCATCACCAAAAAAACCCAAACAAACAACAAAACCCCAAAATTAACCCTCAACCCAAAAAAAACAACCATTCATCCAAAAAAAATTTACAAACCCAGAATTCACAAACAAAGCTTATCAAAAAGCAAATATTTCCCCAAACCCCAACAATTTTTTTAAAAAAAAAAAATTACCAAAATAATTTTCCCCCCACCAATTTTCCCCCAAAAACCCCTTATCACAAAAAAAAAACCATTTCCCCAAAATTACAAAAAAAAATTCTCACAAACAAAAAACACCAAACCCCCAAACCCGGAAACAACCCACAAAACCCCAACAACACAAACCCCAAAAACAACACAAACCCCAACAAAAAAAACCCCCAAATTTTACAAAACAAACATTTACAAACAGAATTCACACAACAAAAGCAATTCATCCACAAAAAATTACCCCCCCAAACAACCCCAAAAAAAATTCATCCCCAAAAAAACAATTAAACAAGCAAACAATTCAAAACAACACAAAACAAACACAAAAAGGAATTTAAAAAAAAATTCCCCGGCGAAAACAATTCCCAAACCCGCATTTCCCCAGCAAAGCAAATTTTCCAAAAAAATTTAAAAAAGCAAAAATTCAAAAAAAAAAAGCAATTATACAACCAACAAATTCTCACAACCACAACAATTCAAAACAAAACAAACACAAAAAAACACAAAAACCCCCCCCCCAAACACAACCAAAAAAAACAAACACTTATCACCAAAAAAGCAATCTCCCAAATTCACAACCGGGAAAATTCAAAACCCGCAATTATAAAAAAGGGAATTCACACAAACAGAAATTCACAACCCAGAATTTCCCGCCCAGCAATTACAAACAAACCCTTCCCAACCCCAAAAATTCATAAGCAAAAACACCCAAAACCCAAAAATTTCCCCCCTCCCCACAAAAAAACAAAAAACCCCCAAAAACCCCCAACGAATTCATCACAACACAGAATTCATCACAAAACAAAATTCATCCAACCCAAAAAAAATTCCCCAAACCCAAAAACATCAAAACCCCAAAAAATTTAAAACAACCCCCCTACAAAAAAAAGCAATTATCCCAACAGCAATTCATCCAACCCAAAAAATTTTCCCAAAAAACAAATTTTTTAAAACCCCCCAAAACACAAACCAAGCAATTCTAAAAACAAAAAAAATAAAACCCGCAACAAATTCCCTCAAAGCAAAAGAAATCTTACACAAACAAAAAAATTCAAAAACAAAAAATTAAAACAACCCCAACAACAACCCAAAACCAAAAATTCACCACAAAAAACCCCAAAAACCCTTCACAAAAAAAACCCCAAAAACCCCCTTCCCAAAAAGAACAAAACCCAACAACCCCCAAATTTTACAACCCAAAAACACAAAAACAAAACAACTGATTCATCACAACAACCCAACAGCAAGTGGCGACGAATGACAAGTTCATCACAACCCAAAGCAGTTAAATGGCAAATGAACAACAAATCTCATCTGATACGAAACGGTCATCACCAATGCAAGAGCAATTCATGCAACACAACAGCATTTCATCACAAGCGCCCAGCAGCAATTCCTCCCACAACACAACAGCAATTAATCTGGCAGCAACAGCTTTTAATCACAAGTCACCAGCAATTCATCCAATTGAACAACAACAATTCATCCACAACTTACACCAGCAATTCTTCACAAAACAACAGAACAGCAATTCATCACAATGGACCAACAATTCACACAACCACAACGGCAATTCACAAAACACAACAGCAATTCATCACAACACAACAGCAATTCATCACAAACAACAGCAATTCATCAGTTACCAACAATTCACAAAACACACCAGCAATTCATCACAACACAACAGCAATTCATCACAACACACAAGCAATTCATCACAACAAACCATCAATTCATCACAACACAAAAGCAATTCATCACAAAGCAACAGAACTTCATCACAACACAATAGCAATTCATCACAACGCAACAGCAATTCATAAAACAAACCAGCAATTCATCACAACCCAACAGCAATTCATTACAAAGCAACAGCAATTCAACACAACGCAACAGCAATTCATCACAACACACCAGCATTTCATCAAAAAACGACAGCTATTCATCACAACACAAAAATCATTCAACACAACGCGACAGCAATTCATACAACACACTAGCAATTCATCACAACGCAACAGCAATTCCTCACAACACAACAGCAATTCATCACAATGCAACAGCAATTCATCAAAAACCAAACAGCAGTTAATAACAACGCAACAGCAATTCATCACAACACACCAACAATTCACACAACGCAACAGCATTTAATCACAACACAACAGCTATTCATCACAACGCAAGAGCAATTCATCACAACACCCCAGCAAGTCTTCATATAACAACAGAACAGCAATTCATCACAAAACACCAGCAATTCACACAACCCACCAGCAATTCACACAACACAACAGCAATTCATGACTGGCGCACCAGCAATTAATGACAACACAACACTGTTCATCACAGCGC
Organism: Gymnothorax javanicus; assembly: GCA_029692085.1. NCBI lineage: Eukaryota > Metazoa > Chordata > Actinopteri > Anguilliformes > Muraenidae > Gymnothorax > Gymnothorax javanicus. The sequence goes on along the minus strand of CM056200.1, from coordinate 127,396,415 downwards.
CAACAGTAATTCATCAACACCGCCAGAAATTTCATCTGCATAAAAGCAATTCATGCCAGCGTAACAACAATTTTACAGCTCCCCAGCAATTTCATTACAATGCCAACAGCAATTAATCGCAACAGTAATTTATCACAATGCAACAGCAATTCATACAAAACAAAAAAAGCAGTTCATCACATCACAACATCAATTCATCACAACATAACAGCAATCCATCACAACACACCAGGAATTCATCACAACAATCAGCAATTCATGACAACACAAAAGCAATTCATCACAACATACCAGCAATTCATCACAACACAAGCAACAATTCCACAAAACACCAGCAATTCATCACCAAAACACACCAGCAATTCATCCCCAAACACACCAGTCATTCATCACAACAAACCAGAAATTCATCACAAATACAAAGCAATCACTAAGCATCAAAACTCAGCACAACACAATAGCAATTCATCACAACACAACAGCAATTCATCAAAACAAACCAGCAATTCAATTTCAATTCATCACAAAGCAATTCAATTCATCACAACGCAACAGCAATTCATCACAACACACCAGCATTTCATCACATCAAAAACGACAGCAATTCATCACAACAAAAAATCATTCAACACAACTGAAGACAGCATTCATGACACAACACACTAGCAATTCATCACAACGCAACAGCAATTCCTCACAACACAACAGCAATTCATCACAATGCGGCAACAATTCATCAAAAACCAAACAGCAGTTAATCACAACGCACCAGCAATTCATCACAACACACCAACAATTAAACACAACAGCAATTCATCACAAAACACCAGCAATGCATCACAACACACCAGCAATTCATCACAAGTGAAACAGCAATTCATGACAACGCAGCAACAGCAATTCACACAACACACCAGCAATTCATCACAACACACCAGCAATTCATCACAACACAACAGCAATTCATCACAACACAACAGCAATTCATCACAAATCATCAGAACTTCAGCACAACACAACAGCAATTCATCACAACTCAACAGCAATTCATGACAACCCCAGCAACCAATTCATCACAATTGCAAAAGCAATTCATCAAAACACAACAGCAATTCATCACAACCAACAACAGCATTTCATCACAACACACAAGCAATTCATCACAACAAACCAGCAATTCATCACAACACACAAGCAATTCATCACAACAAACCAGCAATTCATCACAACACAACAGCAATTCATCACATCACAACAGCAACCAATTCATCACAACACCACGGCAATTCTAACAACACAACAGCAATTCATCAAAAAGCAACAGCAATTCATCCAGCGCAGCAGCAATTCATCACAACACAAAGTGAATTCTTCTCAACTGAACAACAATTCACAACAAACCAGCATTTCATCAAAACCACGACAGCAATTCATCACCACAAAAGTCTTTCAACACAATCAGCAGCAGAACTTCAACACTACTGATTCATCACAATGCATCAATTCATCACAATACAACAGCAATTCATCACAAAAACAACAATTCATTAGAAACCAAACAGCAGTTAATCTGGCAACAGCAATTCATCACAACACACCAGCAATTACAACACAACAGCAATTCATCACCAGCAATTCATCACAACACAACAGCAATTCATCACAAACGCACCAGCAATTCATCACAACACAACAGCAATTATTCACATCACACCAGCAATTCATCACAACACAACAGCAATTTATCACAACGCAACAGCAATTCATCACAACACACCATCAATTCACACAACACACCAGCATTTCATCACAACACAAAAGCAATTCATCACAATGAACAACAATTCATACAAAACCAAGAGCAATTTATCAAAAGCATAACAGCAATTCATCACAACTGAACACCAATTCATGACAACGCAACAGCAATTCACACAACACACCAGCAATTCATCACAACACAACAGCAATTCATCACAACACAACAGCAATTTTATCTGGCAGACAGCAATTCATCACAACACACCATCAATTCACACAACACACCAGCATTTCATCAAAAACACAAAAGCAATTCATCACAACTGAACAACAATTCATTACAACACAGAAGCAATTCATCACAATTCTACAGCAATTCATCACAAGCAGCAATTCATCAAAACACAACAGCAATTCATTCATAACCACAGCAATTCATCACAACACAACAGCAATTCATCACAACACAACATCAATTCATCCAGCAGCAATTCATCACAAAACAAGTCAGAAATTCGCGACAGCAATTCACACAACAATTCATTTCATCATCGACAAGCAATTCATCAACACAACAGCAATTCATCACAACAAAACAGCAATTCATTTCAGCAATTCAAAACAACACACCAGCAATTCATCACAACACAAAAACAATTCATCACAACACAACAACAATTCATCAACACCAGCAATTCAACACAGCGACCTTAATTCACACAACACACCAGCATTTCATCACAGCGCAACAGCAATTCATCACAACAGCAATTGAGCACAAAACAACAGAACATCACAAAAACACAACAACAATTCATCACAACACAACAACTATTCATCACAGCGCCCAACAGCAATTCATCACAACACACCAGTAATTCAACACAACAAAACAGCAATTAATCAAAACCAAAAGCAATTCATCACAATCCAGCAGCAATTCATCACAACACACCAAAACCAATTCATCACAACGCAACAGCAATTCATCCAGCGCAACAGCGATTCATCACCAGCAATTAATCACAACGCAACAGCAATTTCACAAAACAGACCAGCAATTCATCACAACCCAAAAGCAATTCATCACAACGCAACAGCAACTCATCACAACACAACAGCAATTCATCACAACGCATCAGCAATTCATCACAACACAAAAGCTATTCATTACATAACACCAGAAATGGATCACAACACACCAGCAATTCATCACAACTAAACAGAAATTCATCACAACACAACAGCAATTCATCACAACTAACCAGAAATTCATCACAAAACAACAGCAATACATCAAAACACAACAGCAATTCATCACTGGCGCAGCAGCAATTCATCACACAACACCAGCAATTCATCACATCACAACACAACAGCAATTCATCACAACACACGAGCAATTCATAACAACACAACAGCAATTTATCACAATGCAACAGCAATTCATCACAACACACCATCAATTCACACAACACACCAGCATTTCATCACAACACAAAAGCAATTCATCACAACAAACAACAATTCATTACAATGCAAAAGCAATTTATCACAATGCAACAGCAATTCATCACAACACAACAGGAATTCATCAGAACACAACAGCTGTTCATTACATAACACGAGCAATGCATCACAACACACCATCAAATCATCACAACAGACAGCAATTCACACAACACACCAGCAATTCATCACAACACAACAGCAATTCATCAAAACCCAACAGCAATTCATCACAACGCAACAGCAATTCACAAAACAGACCAACAATTCATCACAACCCAAAAGCAATTCATCACATTGCAACAGCAACTCATCACAACACACCATCAATTCATCACAACACAACAGCAATTCATCACAACACAAAAGCTATTCATTACATAACACCAGCAATGGATCACAACACACCAGCAATTCATCACAACTGAACAGAAATTCATCACAACACAACAGCAATTCATCACAACAAACCAGCAATTCATCACTCAACAACAGCAATACATCAAAACACAACAACCAATTCATCCTGGCGCACCAGCAATTCATCACACAACACCAGCAATTCATCACAACACCAGCAATTCATCACATCACAACAAAACAGCAATTCATCACAACACCACAGCAATTCATCACAACACACCAGGAATTAATCACAACAAACCAGCAATTCATCACAACAAAAAAGCAATTGATCACAAAGCAACAGAACTTCATCAAAACACAACAGCAATTCATCACAACACAACAGCAATTCATCACGACGCAACAGCAATTCATCACAACACACCAGCAATTCATCACAACACACCAGCAATTCATCACAACACAACAGCAATTCATCACAAAGCAACAGAACTTCATCACAACAAAACAGCAATTCATCACAACACAACAACAATTCATCACAACACAACAGTAATTCATCACAACGCGACAGCAATTGACACAACGCACCAGCATTTCATCAAAGCACGACAGCAATTCATCACAAAACAACAGTCATTCATCACAACGCGACAGCAATTCACACAACACACCAGCATTTCATCACAACGCAACAGCAATTCATCACAACACAACAGCAATTGATCACAAAGCAACAGAACTTCATCAAAACACAACAGCAATTCATCACAACACAACAACTATTCATCACAACACAACAGCAATTCATCAAAACGCAACAGCAATACATCACAAAGAAACAGCAATTAATCACAACCCACCAGCAATTCATCACAGTTGAACAGCAATTCATCACAATGCAACAGCAATTCATCAAAACACAACAGCAATTCATCACAACACACCAACAATTCATCACAATGGAACAGCAATTCATCACAAGCGCAACAGCAATTCATCAAAACGCAACAGCAATTCACACAACACAACAGCAATTCATCACAACACACCAGCAATTCATCACAGCACAACAGCAATTCGTCAAAAATGAACAACAATTCATCACAATGCAAGAGCAATTCATCACAACGCAACAGCAATTCATCACAACACAACAGCAATTCATCACAACACAACAGCAATTCATCAAAACGCAACAGTCATTCATCAACGCGACAGCAATTCATCACGACACACCAGCATTTCATCACAACACAACAGCAATTCCTCACAACACAACGGAAATTCATAACAATGCAACAGCTATTCAACAAAAACCAAACAGCAGTTAATCACAACGCGACAGCAATTCATCACAACACAACATCAATTCACACAACACAACAGCAATTCATCACAATACACCAGCAATTCATCACAACAAAACAGCAATTCATCACAACTGAACAGCAATTCATTACAAGCAACAGCAATTCTCAAAACACACCAGCAATTCATCACAACACCAGCAATTCCTCACAACACAACAAGCAATTCATCACAACGTACCAGCAATTCATCACAACACAACAGCAATTCACACAACCCACCAGCAATTCAAACAGCACAACAGCAATTTATGACAGCGCACCAGTAATTCATCACAACACAACAGCATTACATCACAACGCAACAACAGCGATTCATCAAAACGCACTAGAAATTCATCACAACACAACAGCAATTAATCACAACGCAACAGCAATTCATCAAAACACACCAGCAATTCATCACAACACAACACCAATTCATCAAAAAAAGCAACAGCACTTCATCACAATACAACAGCAATTTATCACAATGCAACAGCAATTCATCACAACACAACAGCAATTCATCTGGCGCAACCAGCAATTCATTTACAACACACCAGCAATTCTTCACATCACAACACAACAGCAATTCATCACAACACAACAGCAATTCATCAACACACCATCAGTTCACACAAAACACCAGCATTTCATCACAACACAAAAAGCAATTCATCACAACTGAACAACAATTCATTACAATGCCAAGAGCAATTTATCACAACGCAACAAGCAATTCATCACAATGAAACAGAAATTCATCACAACGCAACAGCAATTCATCAGAACACAACAGCTAGTCATTACATAACATGAGCAATGCATTACAACAAACCATCAATTCATCACAACTGAACAGTAATTCACACAACACATCAGCAATTCATCACAACGCGACAGCAATTCACACAACACAACAGTAATTCATCACAACTCGACAGCAATTGACACAACGCACCAGCATTTCATCACAACTCGACAGCAATTGACACAACGCACCAGCATTTCATCAAAGCACGACAGCAATTCATCACAACACAACAGTCATTCATCACAACGCGACAGCAATTGACACAACACACCAGCATTTCATCTGGCGCAACAGCAATTCATCACAACAGCAATTGATCACAAAGCAACAGAACTTCATCAAAACACAACAGCAATTCATCACAACACAACAACTATTCATCACAACGCAACAGCAATTCATCACAACACACCAGTAATTCAACACAATGCAACAGCTATTCATCAAAACCCAACAGCCATTCATCACAATGCAACAGCAATTCATCACAACACCCCAGAAATTCATTACAACGCAACAGCAATTAATCACAACGCAACAGTATTTCATCACAATGCAACAGCATTTAATCACAACACAACAGCTATTCATCAGCATTCTTCATTCATCACAACACACCAGCAATTCTTCACAAAACAACAGAACAGCAATTCATCACAAAACACCAGCAATTCACACAACCCACCAGCAATTCACAAAACACAACAGCAATTCATCACAACACAACAGCAATTCATCACAACGCAACAGCAATTCATCACAACGCAACAGCGATTCACAAAACACACCAGCAATTCATGCAACAAAGCAATTCATCACACAACACACAAGCAATTCATCACAACAAACCATCAATTCATCACAACACAAAAGCAATTCATCACAAAGCAACAGAACTTCATCACAACACAATAGCAATTCATCACAACGCAACAGCAATTCATAAAACAAACCAGCAATTCATCACAACCCAACAGCAATTCATCACAAAGCAACAGCAATTCAACACAACGCAACAGCAATTCATCACAACACACCAGCATTTCATCAAAAAACGACAGCTATTCATCACAACACAAAAATCATTCAACACAACGCGACAGCAATTCATACAACACACTAGCAATTCATCACAACGCAACAGCAATTCCTCACAACACAACAGCAATTCATCACAATGCAACAGCAATTCATCAAAAACCAAACAGCAGTTAATAACAACGCAACAGCAATTCATCACAACACACCAACAATTCACACAACGCAACAGCATTTAATCACAACACAACAGCTATTCATCACAACGCAAGAGCAATTCATCACAACACCCCAGCAAGTCTTCATATAACAACAGAACAGCAATTCATCACAAAACACCAGCAATTCACACAACCCACCAGCAATTCACACAACACAACAGCAATTCATGACAGCGCACCAGCAATTAATGACAACACAACACTGTTAATCACAACGCAACAGTAATTCATCAACACGCACCAGAAATTCATCACAACGCAACAGCAATTCATGCCAACGTAACAGCAATTCTTCACAACTCCCCAGCAATTCATTACAACGCAACAGCAATTAATCACAACGCAACAGTAATTCATCACAATGCAACAGCAATTCATCACAAAACAAAAAGCAGTTCATCACATCACAACAGCAATTCATCACAACATAACAGCAATCCATCACAATGCATAACAGCAATCCATCACAACACACCAGGAATTCATCACAACAATCCAGCAATTCATGACAACACAAAAGCAATTCATCACAACATACCAGCAATTCATCACAACACAACAGCAATTCACAAAACACACCAGCAATTCATCACAAAACACACCAGCAATTCATCACAACACACCAGCAATTCATCACAACAAACCAGAAATTCATCACAACACAAAAGCAATTCATCACTAAGCATCAAAACTACAGCACAACACAACTAGCAATTCATCACAACACAACAGCAATTCATCACAACTCAACAGCAATTCACAAAACACACCAGCAATTCATCACAACATTCAATTCATCACAACACACAAGCAATTCATCACAACAAACCATCAATTCATCACAACACAAAAGCAATTCATCACAAAGCAACAGACCTTCATCACAACACAATAGCAATTCATCACAACACAACAGCAATTCACAAAACAAACCAGCAATTCATCACAACCCAATAGCAATTCATCACAAAGCAACAGCAATTCATCACAACGCAACAGCAATTCATCACAACACACCAGCATTTCATCAAAAAACGACAGCAATTCATCACAACACAAAAATCATTCAACACAACGCGACAGCAATTCATACAACACACTAGCAATTCATCACAACGCAACAGCAATTCCTCACAACACAACAGCAATTCATCACAATGCAACAGCAATTCATCAAAAACCAAACAGCAGTTAATCACAACGCAACAGCAATTCATCACAACACACCAACAATTAACACAACACAACAGCAATTCATCACAATACACCAGCAATGCATCACAACACAACAGCAATTCATCACAAGTGAACAGCAATTCATGACAACGCAACAGCAATTCACACAACACACTAGCAATTCATCACAACACACCAGCAATTCATCACTACTCAACAGCAATTCATCACAACACAACAGCAATTCATCACAAATCATCAGAACTTCAGCACAACACAACAGCAATTCATCACAACTCAACAGCAATTCATGACAACGCAACAGCAATTCATCACAACACAAAAGCAATTCACAAAACACAACAGCAATTCATCACAACACAACAGCAATTCATCACAACACACAAGCAATTCATCACAACAAACCAGCAATTCATCACAACACACAAGCAATTCATCACAACAAACCAGCAATTCATCACAACACAACAGCAATTCATCACATCACAACACAACAGCAATTCATCACAACACACGAGCAATTCATAACAACACAACAGCAATTCATCAAAAAGCAACAGCAATTCATCACAACGCAACAGCAATTCCTCACAATACAACAGCAATTTATCACAACGGAACAGCAATTCATCACAACACACCATTAATTCACACAACACACCAGCATTTCATCACAACACAAAAGCAATTCATCACAACTGAACAACAATTCATTACAATGCAAGAGCAATTCATCACAATACTACAGCAATTCATCACAACCAAACGGGAATTCATCAGAACACAACAGCTGTTCATTACATAACACGAGCAATTCATCACAACACAACAGCAATTCATCACAAAGCAACATCAATTCATCACAACGCAACAGCAATTCATCACAAAACAAGTCATTCATCACAACGCGACAGCAATTCACACAACATACCAGCATTTCATCACAGCACGACAGCAATTCATCACAACACAACAGCAATTCATCACAACAAAACAGCAATTCATCACAACGCACCAGCAATTCAAAACAACACACCAGCAATTCTTCACATCACAACACAAAAACAATTCATCACAACACAACAGCAATTCATCACAATACACCAGCAATTCAACACAACGCGACAGCAATTGACACAACACACCAGCATTTCATCACAACGCAACAGCAATTCATCACAACAGCAATTGAGCACAAAGCAACAGAACTTCATAAAAACACAACAGCAATTCATCACAACACAACAACTATTCATCACAACGCAACAGCAATTCATCACAACACACCAGTAATTCAACACAATGCAACAGCAATTAATCAAAACCCAAAAGCAATTCATCACAATCCAGCAGCAATTCATCACAACACAGCAGCAATTCATCACAACGCAACAGCAATTCATCACAACGCAACAGCGATTCATCACAACGCAACAGCAATTAATCACAACGCAACAGCAATTCACAAAACAGACCAGCAATTCATCACAACCCAAAAGCAATTCATCACAACGCAACAGCAACTCATCACAACACAACAGCAATTCATCACAACGCATCAGCAATTCATCACAACACAAAAGCTATTCATTACATAACACCAGAAATGGATCACAACACACCAGCAATTCATCACAACTAAACAGAAATTCATCACAACACAACAGCAATTCATCACAACTAACCAGAAATTCATCACACAACAACAGCAATACATCAAAACACAACAGCAATTCATCACAACGCAGCAGCAATTCATCACACAACACCAGCAATTCATCACATCACAACACAACAGCAATTCATCACAACACACGAGCAATTCATAACAACACAACAGCAATTTATCACAATGCAACAGCAATTCATCACAACACACCATCAAATTCACAACACACCAGCATTTCATCACAACACAAAAGCAATTCATCACAACTGAACAACAATTCATTACAATGCAAGAGCAATTTATCACAATGCAACAGCAATTCATCACAACGCAACAGGAATTCATCAGAACACAACAGCTGTTCATTACATAACACGAGCAATGCATCACAACACACCATCAAATCATCACAACTTGAACAGCAATTCACACAACACACCAGCAATTCATCACAACACAACAGCAATTCATCAAAACCCAACAGCAATTCATCACAACGCAACAGCAATTCACAAAACAGACCAGCAATTCATCACAACCCAAAAGCAATTCATCACATTGCAACAGCAACTCATCACAACACAACAGCAATTCATCACAACGCAACAGCAATTCATCACAACACAAAAGCTATTCATTACATAACACCAGCAATGGATCACAACACACCAGCAATTCATCACAACTGAACAGAAATTCATCACAACACAACAGCAATTCATCACAACAAACCAGCAATTCATCAATCAACAACAGCAATACATCAAAACACAACAGCAATTCATCACAACGCACCAGCAATTCATCACACAACACCAGCAATTCATCACACAACACCAGCAATTCATCACATCCCAACACAACAGCAATTCATCACAACACCACAGCAATTCATCACAACACACCAGGAATTAATCACAACAAACCAGCAATTTATCACAACAAAAAAGCAATTGATCACAAAGCAACAGAACTTCATCAAAACACAACAGCAATTCATCACAACACAACAGCAATTCATCACGACGGAACAGCAATTCATCACAAAGCAACAGAACTTCATCACAACAAAACAGCAATTCATCAAAACACAACAACAATTCATCACAACACAACAGTAATTCATCACAACACAACAGCAATTCATCACAAAACACCAGCATTTCATCAAAACACGACAGCAATTCATCACAAAACAACAGTCATTCATCACAACGCGACAGCAATTCACACAACACACCAGCATTTCATCACAACGCAACAGCAATTCATCACAACACAACAGCAATTGATCACAAAGCAACAGAACTTCATCAAAACACAACAGCAATTCATCACAACACAACAACTATTCATCACAACGCAACAGCAATTCATCAAAACACAACAGCAATTCATCACAAAGAAACAGCAATTAATCACAACCCACCAGCAATTCATCACAGTTGAACAGCAATTCATCACAATGCAACAGCAATTCATCAAAACGCAACAGCAATTCATCACAACACACCAACAATTCATCACAATGGAACAGCAATTCATCACAACGCAACAGCAATTCATCAAAACGCGACAGCAATTCACACAACACAACAGCAATTCATCACAACACAACAGCAATTCATCACAACACAACAGCAATTCATCACAACACACCAGCAATTCATCACAGCACAACAGCAATTCGTCAAAAATGAACAACAATTCATCACAATGCAAGAGCAATTCATCACAACGCAACAGCAATTCATCACAACACAACAGCAATTCATCACAACACAACAGCAATTCATCAAAACGCAACAGTCATTCATCACAACGCGACAGCAATTCACACGACACACCAGCATTTCATCACAACCCAACAGCAATTCCTCACAACACAACGGAAATTCATAACAATGCAACAGCTATTCAACAAAAACCAAACAGCAGTTAATCACAACGCGACAGCAATTCATCACAACACAACATCAATTCACACAACACAACAGCAATTCATCACAATACACCAGCAATGCATCACAACACAACAGCAATTCATCACAACTGAACAGCAATTCATTACAACGCAACAGCAATTCTCAAAACACACCAGCAATTCATCACAACACACCAGCAATTCCTCACAACACAACAGCAATTCATCACAACGTCCCAGCAATTCATCACAACACAACAGCAATTCACACAACCCACCAGCAATTCAAACAACACAACAGCAATTTATGACAGCGCACCAGTAATTCATCACAACACAACAGCATTACATCACAACGCAACAGCGATTCATCAAAACGCACTAGAAATTCGACACAACACAACAGCAATTAATCACAACGCAACAGCAATTCACAAAACACACCAGCAATTCATCACAACACAAAAGCAATTCATCAAAAAGCAACAGCACTTCATCACAATACAACAGCAATTTATCACAATGCAACAGCAATTCATCACAACACAACAGCAATTCATCACAACGCACCAGCAATTCATTACAACACACCAGCAATTCTTCACATCACAACACAACAGCAATTCAGCACAACACAACAGCAATTCATCACAACACACTATCAGTTCACACAAAACACCAGCATTTCATCACAACACAAAAGCAATTCATCACAACTGAACAACAATTCATTACAATGCAAGAGCAATTTATCACAACGCAACAGCAATTCATCACAATAAAACAGAAATTCATCACAACGCAACAGCAATTCATCAGAACACAACAGCTAGTCATTACATAACATGAGCAATGCATTACAACAAACCATCAATTCATCACAACTGAACAGCAATTCACACAACACATCAGCAATTCATCACAACGCAACAGAAATTCATCACAAAACAACAGTCATTCATCACAACGCGACAGCAATTCACACAACACACCAGCATTGCATCACAACGCAACAGCAATTCATCACAACACAACAGCAATTCATCAGAATGCAACAGCAATTCATCAAAAACCAAACAGCAGTTAATTACAACGCAACAGCAATTCATCAGAACACACCATCAATTCACACAACACAACAGCAATTCATCACAATACAACAGCAATGGATCACAACATAACAGCAATTCAACAGAAACTGAACAGCAATTCATGACAGCGCAACAACAATTCACACAACACACCAGCAATTCATCACAACACACCAGCAATTCATCACAACACAACAGCAATTCATCACAACGCAACAGCAATTCATCACAACACAACAGCAATTCATCACAACGCACCAGCAATTCATAACAACACACCAGCAATTCTTCACATCACAACACAACAGCAATTCTTCACAACACAACAGCAATTCATCACAAGGCAACAGCAATTCATCACAACACAACAGCAATTATTCACAATGCACCAGCAATTCATAACAACACACCAGCAATTCCTCAAATCACAACACAACAGCAATTCATCACAATACACCAGAAATTCATCACAACAAACCAGCAAATAATCACAACACAATAGCTATTCATCACAAACAAAGCGCCAATTCATCACAACACACCAGTAATTCAACACAATGCAACAGCAATTCATCACAACCAAACAGCAATTCATCACAACGCAACAGCAATTCATCACAATACACCAGCAATTCATCACAACGCAACAGCAATTAATCACAAGGCAACAGCAATTCATCACAACACACCAGCAATTCATCACAACGCAACAGCAATTAATCACAAGGCAACAGCAATTCATCACAACGCAACAGCAATTAATCACAACCCACCAGCAATTCATCACAATTGAAAAGCAATTCATCACAACGCAACAGCAATTCATCACAACAGACCAGCAAATTCATCACAACCCAAAAGCAATTCGTCACAAATGAACAACAATTCATCACAATGCAAGAGCAATTCATCACAACGCAACAGCAATTCATCACAACACAAAAGCTATTCATTACATAACACCAGCAATGGATCACAACACAACAACAATTCATCACAACTGAACAGAAATTCATCACAACACAACAGCAATTCATAAAAACACACCAGCAATTCATCACAACACAACAGCAATTCATCAAAACACAACAGCAATTCATCACAACGAACCAGCAATTCATCACAACACACCAGCAATTCTTCACATCACAACACAACAGGAATTCATCACAACAAACCTGAAATTCATCACAACACAAAAGCAATTCATCACAAAGCATCAGAACTTCAGCACAACACAACAGTAATTCATCACAACACAACAGCAATTCATGACAACGCAAGAGCAGTTCATCACAACACACCATCAATTCATCACAACACAAAAGCAATTCACAAAACACACCAGCAATTCATCACAACACAACAGTAATTCATCACAACACACAAGCAATTCATCACAACAAACCAGCAATTCATCACAACACAACAGCAATTCATCACAAAGCAACAGCAATTCATCACAACACAACAGCAATTCATCACAACACAACAGCAATTCATCACAACACAACAGCAATTCATCACATAGCAACAGCAATTCATCACAACACAACAGCAATTCATCACAAAGCAACAGCAATTCATCACAATGGAACAGCCATTCATCAGAAACCAAACAGCAGTTAATCACAACGCAACAGCAATTCATCACAACACAACCAACAATTCACACAACACAACAGCAATTCATCACAATACACCAGCAATGCATTACAACACAACAGCAATTCATCACAACACAACAGCAATTCATGACAACACAACAGCAATTCACACAACACACCAGCAATTCATCACAACACACAAGCAATTCATCACAACACAACAGCAATTTATCACAACGCACCAGCAATTCATCACAACACAACAGTAATTAATCATAAAGCAACAGCAATGCATCACAACACAAAAGTCATTCAACACAATGCAACAGCAATTGATCACAACACAACAGCAATTCATCACAATGCAACAGCAATTCCTCAAAACACAACAGCAATTCATCGCAATGCAACAGCAATTCATCAGAAACCAAACAGCAGTTAATCACAACGCATTAGCAATTCATCACAACACACCAACAATTCACACAACACAACAGCAATTCATCACAATACACCAGCAATGCATTACAACACAACAGCAATTCATCACAACTGAACAGCAATTCATCACAACGTACCAGCAATTCACACAACACAACAGCAATTTATCACAACGCAACAGCAATTCATCACAACACACCATCAATTCACACAACACACCAGCATTTCATCACAACACAAAAGCAATTCATCACAACTGAACAACAATTCATTACAATGCAAGAGCAATTTATCACAACGCAACAGCAATTCATAACAACTGAACAGCAATTCATCACAACGCAACAGCAATTCACACAACACACCAGCAATTCATCACAAACCAAACAGCAGTTAATTACAACGCAACAGTAATTCATCAGAACACACCATCAATTCACACAACACAACAGCAATTCATCACAATACACCAGCAATGGATCACAACATAACAGCATCCAACAGAAACTGAACAGCAACAAAAACAACAACAATTCACACAACAACCAGCAATTCATCACAACACACCAGCAATTCATCACAACACAACAGCAATTCATCACAACACAACAGCAATTCATCACAACACAACAGCAATTCATCACAACGCACAAGCAATTCATAACAACACACCAGCAATTCTTCACATCACAACACAACAGCAATTCATCACAACACAACAGCAATTCATTGGCCCAACAGCAATTGATCACAACACAACAGCAATTCATCACAACGCACCAGCAATTCATAACAACACACCAGCAATTCTTCATCACAACACAACAGCAATTCATCACAACACAACAGCAATTCATCACAACGCAACAGCAATTCATCACAACACAACAGCAATTCATCACAACGCACCAGCAATTCATCACAATACACCAGCAATTCATCACAACAAACCAGCAAATAATGACAACACAACAGCTATTCATCACAACGCAACAGCAATTCATCACAACACACCAGTAATTCATCACAACACACCAGCAATTCATCACAACACAAAAGCAATTCACAAAACACACCAGCAATTCATCACAACACAACAGCAATTCATCACAACACACAAGCAATTCATAACAACACAACAGCAATTCATCACAACACAACAGCAATTCATCACAACAGCAACAGCAATTCATCACAACGCAACAGCAATTCATCACAACACAACAGTAATTAATCACAACGCGACAGCAATTCACACAATACACCAGCATTTCATCAAAGCACGACAGCAATTCATCACAAAGCAACAGCAATTCATCACAACACAACAGCAATTCATCACAAAGCAACAGCAGTTCATCACAACACAACAGTAATTAATCACAACGCAACAGCAATTCATCACAACACAAAAGCAATTCAACACAATGCAACAGCAATTCATCACAACACACCAGCAATTCATCACAACGCACCAGCAATTCATCACAACACACCAGCAATTATTCACATCACACCATCAATTCACACAACACACCAGCATTTCATCACAACACAAAAGCAATTAATCACAACTGAACAACAATTCATTACAATGCAAGAGCAATTTATCACAACGCAACAGCAATTCATCACAACTGAACAGCAATTCATGATAACGCAACAGCAATTCACACAACACACCAGCAATTCATCACAACACACGAGCAATTCATAACAACACAACAGCAATTTATCACAATGCAACAGCAATTCATCACAACACACCATCAATTCACACAACACACCAGCATTTCATCACAACACAAAAGCAATTCATCACAACTGAACAACAATTCATTACAATGCAAGAGCAATTTATCACAATGCAACAGCAATTCATCACAACGCAACAGGAATTCATCAGAACACAACAGCTGTTCATTATATAACACGAGCAATGCATCACAACACACCATCAATTCATCACAACTGAACAGCAATTCACACAACACACCAGCAATTCATCACAACACAACAGGCAATTCATCACAAAGCAACAGCAATTCATCACTAAACAAGAGTCATTCATCACAACGCGACAGCAATTCACACAACATACCAGCATTTCATCACAGCACGACAGCAATTCATCCCAACACAACAGTCATTCATCACAACGCGACAGCAATTCACACAACACACCAGCATTTCATCATAACACAACAGCAATTCATCACAACACAACAGCAATTCATCACAATGCAACAGCAATTCATCACAAACCAAACAGCAGTTAATCACAACGCAACAGCAATTCATCAGAACACACCATCAATTCACACAACACAACAGCAATTTATCACAATACACCAGCAATGCATCACAACAAAACAGCAATTCAACAGAAACTGAACAGCAATTCATGACAGCGCAACAACAATTCACACAACACACCAGCAATTCATCACAACACCACAGCAATTCATCACAACACAACAGCAATTCATCACAACACAACAGCAATTCATCACAATACACCAGCAATTCATTACAACACAACAGCAATTCACACAACACACCAGCAATTCATCACAACACCACAGCAATTCATCACAATGCAACAGCAATTCATCACAACACAACAGCAATTCATCACAACGCACCAGCAATTCAAAACAACACACCAGCAATTCTTCACATCACAACACAACAACAATTCATCACAAAACAACAGCAATTCATCACAATACACCAGCAATTCATCACAACAAACCAGCAATTAATCACAACACAACAGCTATTCTTCCCAACGCAAGAGCAATTCATCACAACAAACCAGTAATTCAACACAATGCAACAGCAATTCATCAAAACCCAACAGCAATTCATCACAACGCAACAGCAATTCACAAAACAGACCAGCAATTCATCACAACCCAAAGGCAATTCATCACATTGCAACAGCAACTCATCACAACACAACAGCAATTCATCAAAACGCAACAGCATTTCATCACAACACAAAATCTATTCATTACATAACACCAGCAATGGATCACAACACACCAGCAATTCATCACAACTAAACAGCAATTCATCACAACACAACAGCAATTCATCACAACAAACCAGCAATTCATCACTCAACAACAGCAATACATCAAAACACAACAGCAATTCATCACAACGCACCCGCAATTCATCACACAATACCAGCAATTCATCACATCACAACACAACAGCTATTCATCACAACGCAACAGCAATTCATCACAACACACCAGCAATTCTTCACAAAACAACAGAACAGCAATTCATCACAAAACACCAGCAATTCACACAACCCACCATTAATTCAACAAAACACAACAGCAATTCATCACAACACAACAGCAATTCATCACAACGCAACAGCAATTCACAAAACACACCAGCAATTCATCACAACACAACAGCAATTCATCACAACACACCAGCAATTCATCACAACAAACCATCAATTCATCACAACACAAAAGCAATTCATCACAATGCAACAGCAATTCATCACAACACAATAGCAATTCATCACAACACAACAGCAATTCATCAAAACAAACCAGCAATTCATCACAACCCAACAGCAATTCATCACAAAGCAACAGCAATTCATCACAACGCAACAGCAATTCATCACAACACACCAGCATTTCATCAAAAAACGACAGCAATTCATCACAACACAAAAATCATTCAACACAACGCGACAGCAATTCATCACAACACACCAGCAATTCATCACAACACAACAGCAATTCATCACAACACAACAGCAATTCATCACAATGCAACAGCAATTCATCAAAAACCAAACAGCAGTTAATAACAACGCAACAGCAATTCATCACAACACACAAACAATTCACACAACGCAACAGCAATTCATCACAACGCAACAGTATTTCATCACAATGCAACAGCATTTAATCACAACACAACAGCTATTCATCACAACGCAAGAGCAATTCTTCACAACACCCCAGCAATTCTTCACATAACAACAGAACAGCAATTCATCACAAAACACCAGCAATTCACACAACCCACCAGCAATTCATGACAGCGCACCAGCAATTAATGACAACACAACACTGTTCATCACAACGCAACAGTAATTCATCAACACGCACCAGAAATTGATCACAACGCAACAGCAATTCATGCCAACGTAACAGCAATTCTTCACAACTCCCCAGCAATTCATTACAACGCAACAGCAATTAATCACAACGCAACAGTTATTCATCACAATGCAACAGCAATTCATCACAAAACAAAAAGCAGTTCATCACATCACAACAGCAATTCATCACAACATAACAGCAATCCATCACAACACACCAGGAATTCATCACAACAATCCAGCAATTCATGACAACACAAAAGCAATTCATCACAACATACCAGCAATTCATCACAACACAACAGCAATTCATCAAAACACACCAGCAATTCATCACAAAACACACCAGCAATTCATCACAACACACCAGCAATTCATCACAACAAACCAGAAATTCATCACAACACAAAAGCAATTCATCACTAAGCATCAAAACTTCAGCACAACACAACAGCAATTCATCACAACACAACAGCAATTCATCACAACACAACAGCAATTCATCACAACACAACAGCAATTCATCACAACACACCAGCAATTCATAACAAAACACACCAGCAATTCATCACAACACACCAGCAATTCATCACAACAAACCAGCAATTCATCACAACCCAACAGCAATTCATCACAAAGCAACAGCAATTCATCACAACACAACAGCAATTCATCACAACACACCAGCATTTCATCAAAAAACGACAGCAATTCATCACAACACAAAAATCATTCAACACAACGCGACAGCAATTCATCACAACACAACAGCAATTCATCACAACGCAACAGCAATTCCTCACAACACAACAGCAATTCATCACAATGCAACAGCAATTCATCAAAAACCAAACAGCAGTTAATCACAACGCAACAGCAATTCATCACAACACACCAACAATTCACACAACACAACAGCAATTCATCACAACAACACACCAGCAATTCATCACAACACAACAGCAATTCATCACAACTGAACAGCAATTCATCACAACGCAACAGCAATTCACAACACACAGCAATTCATCACAACACACCAGAAATTCATCAAAAACACAACAGCAATTCATCACAACACACCAGCAATTCATCACAACACAACAGCAATTCATCACAATACACCAGCAATTCATCACAACACAACAGCAATTCATCACAACTGCAACAGCAATTCATCACAACAACAGCAATTCACACAACAGCAATTCATCAAAAAACAACACAACACAATTCATCAAAACACAACAGCAATTCATCACAACACAACAACAATTCATCACAACGCAACAGCAATTCATCACAACACACCAGCAATTTGCAACATCATTCATCAAAACCAGCAATTCACAAGCAAGCAATTCATGACAACACAACAAGCAATTCATCACAACACAACAGCAATTCATCACAACACAACAGCAATTCATCACAAAGCAATTCATCACACAAATTTCACAACCAGCAATTTCACCATTAATTCACAACACAACAGCAATTCATCACAACACAACAGCAATTCATCAACAACACAACAGCAATTCATCACAACACAACAGCAATTCATCACAACACACAACAATTCATAACAACAAACCAGCAATTCATCACAAAAATTCATCACAATGCAACAGCAATTCATCACAACACAACAGCAATTCATCACAACACAACAGCAATTCATCACATTCATCACAACAACAGCAATTCATCACAACAACAACAGCAATTCATCACAACGCAACAGCAATTCATCACAACACAACACATCCAGCAATTCATCACAACACAAAATCAATTCATCAACAACAAACACAGCAATTCATCATTCATCACAACACAACAGCAATTCACAGCAGCAATTCATCACAACACAACAGCAATTCATCAACAGCAACAACAACAGCAATTCATCACAACACACCAGCAATTCATCACAACAACACACAGCAATTCATCAATTCATCACAACACAACAGCAACAGCAATTCATCACAACATTCATTCATCACACAACAGCAATTCATCAACAGCAATTCATCACAACACACAGCATTTCATCAACAGCAATTCATCATCACACAACGCAACAGCAATTCATCAACAGCAATTCATCACAACAACAGCAATTCATCATCACAACAACAGCAATTCATCACAACACACAACAATTCACACAACACAACAGCAATTCATCATCAACACACAACAACAATTCATCATTCATCAATTCATCACAACACACCAGCAATTCATCACAACACAACAGCAATTCATCACAACGAACCAGCAATTCATCACAACACACCAGCAATTCATCACAACGCAACAGCAATTCACACAACACACCAGCAATTCATCACAACACAAACAGCAATTCATCACAACACAACAGCAATTCATCGCAACAGCAATTCACAACTGAACAGCAATTCATCACAAACCAAACAGCAATCACAACACAACAGCAATTCATCACAACGCAACAGCAATTCATCACAACACACCAGCAATTCATCACAACACAACAGCAATTCATCACAAACAACACAATTCATCACAACACAACAGCAATTCATCACAACGCAACAGCAATTCATCACAACACAACAGCAATTTCATCACAACAAACAACAGCAATTCATCACAACACACCAGCAATTCATCACAACACAACAGCAATTCATCACAACACAACAGCAATTCATCACAACACAACAGCAATTCATCACAACAGCACCAGCAATTCATAACAACACACCAGCAATTCATCACAACACAACAGCAATTCATCACAACACAACAGCAATTCATCACAACACAACAGCAATTCATCACAACACAACAGCAATTCATCACAACGCACCAGCAATTCATCACACAACACAACAGCAATTCATCACAACACAACAGCAATTCATCACAACACAACAGCAATTCATCAACAAACCAGCAATTCATCACAACACAACAGCTATTCATCACAACGCAACAGCAATTCATCACAACACACCAGCAATTCATCACAATGCAACAGCAATTCATCACAACACAACAGCAATTCATCACAACGCAACAGCAATTCATCACAACACACCAGCAATTCATCACAACCAACAGCAATTCATCACAACGCAACAGCAATTCATCACAACACAACAGCAATTAATCACAACACACCAGCAATTCATCAATTCAACAACACACCAGCAATTTATCACAATCAAAAGCAACATCACAAATGAACAACAATTCATCACAACAACACAATTCATCACAATTCATCAGCAATTCATCACAACACAACAGCATTTCATCACAACGCAACAGCAATTCATCACAACACAACAGCAATTCATCACAACACAACAGCAATTCAATCACCAGCAATTCATCACAATTGAACAGCAATTCATTCAACACAACAAATGAACAACAATTCATCACAACACAAGAGCAATTCATCACAACAGCAATTCAGCAATTCATCACAACACACCAGCAATTCATCACAACAATTCATCACAACACAATTCAGCAATTCATCACAAACACAACACACCAGCAATTCATCACAACACAAACAGCAATTCATCACAACACAACAGCAATTCATCACAACAAACATCAATTCATCACAACACAACAGCAATTCATCACAACACAACAGCAACAACAGCAATTCAATTCATCACAACACAACAGCAATTCATCACAACACAACAGCAATTCATCAAACACACCAGCAATTCATCACAACACAACAGCAATTCATCACAACACACCAGCAATTCATCACAACACAACAGCAATTCATCACAACACAACAGCAATTCATCACAACACAACAGCAATTCATCACAACACAACAGCAATTCATCACAACGCGACAGCAATTCACACAACACACCAGCATTTCATCAAAGCAACAGCAATTCATCACAACACAACAGCAATTCATCACAACACAACAGCAATTCATCACAAAGCAACAGCAATTCATCACAACACAACAGCAATTAATCACAACACAACAGCAATTCATCACAACACAACAAATTCATTCACAACAATACGCAACAGCAATTCATCAACACACCAGCAATTCATCACAACGCAACAGCAATTCATCACAACACACCAGCAATTCATCACAACACACCATCAATTCACACAACACACCAGCATTTCATCACAACACAAAAGCAATTCATCACAACTGAACAACAATTCATTACAATGCAACAGCAATTCATCACAACGCAACAGCAATTCATCACAACACAACAGCAATTCATCACAACGCAACAGCAATTCATCACAACACACCAGCAATTCATCACAACACAACAGCAATTCATAACAACACAACAGCAATTCATCACAATGCAACAGCAATTCATCACAACACACCATCAATTCACACAACACACCAGCAATTTCATCACAACACAAAAGCAATTCATCACAACTGAACAACAATTCATTACAATGCAACAGCAATTCATCACAATGCAACAGCAATTCATCACAACGCAACAGCAATTCATCACAACACAACAGCAATTCATCACAACACACCAGCAATTCATCACAACACACCATCAATTCATCACAACTGAACAGCAATTCATCACAACACACCAGCAATTCATCACAACACAACAGCAATTCATCACAAAGCAACAGCAATTCATCACTAAACATCATTCATCACAACGCAACAGCAATTCATCACAACACAACAGCAATTCATCACAACGACAGCAATTCATCACAACACAACAGTCATTCATCACAACACAACAGCAATTCATCACAACACACCAGCATTTCATCACAACGCAACAGCAATTCATCACAACACAACAGCAATTCATCACAATGCAACAGCAATTCATCACAAAACAACAGCAATTCATCACAACGCAACAGCAATTCATCACAACACACCATCAATTCACACAACACAACAGCAATTCATCACAATACACCAGCAATTCATCACAACATAACAGCAATTCAACAGAAACTGAACAGCAATTCATGACAGCGCAACAACAATTCACACAACACACCAGCAATTCATCACAACACACAGCAATTCATCACAATGCAACAGCAATTCATCACAACACAACAGCAATTCATCACAACACACCAGCAATTCATCACAACACACCAGCAATTCATCATCACAACACAACAACAATTCATCACAACACAACAGCAATTCATCACAACACACCAGCAATTCATCACAACAAACCAGCAATTCATCACAACACAACAGCAATTCATCAACACCAGCAATTCACAACAACAATTCATCACAACACAACAGCAATTCATCACAAACACAACAGCAATTCATCACAACACAACAGCAATTCATCACAACACACATTGCAACAGCAATTCATCACAACACAACAGCAATTCATCAACCCAAACAGCAATTCATCACAACACAACAGCAATTCATAACACCACAACAACACACCAGCAATTCATCACAACACAACAGCAATTCATCACAACACAAAGCAACACACAACACCAGCAATTCATCACAACACAACAGCAATTCATCACAACACAACAGCAATTCATCACAACAAAGCAATTCATCAACAGCAATTCATCACAACAATTCAACCAGCAATTCATCACCACGCAACAGCACAACACAAATCACAACACAACAGCAATTCATCACAAATTCATCACAACAAAACAGCAAACACAACAGCAATTCAACACAACAGCAATTCATCAAGCAACAGCACACAAGCAACAGCATCATCAAACACAACAGCAATTCATCACAACACAACAGCAATTCATCAACGCAACAGCAATTCATCACAACACAACAGCAATTCATCAACACACTTCATCACAACACACAGCAATTCATCACAACACAACAGCAATTCATCACAACGCAACAGCAATTCATCAACATGCAACAGCAATTCATCACAACACAACAGCAATTCATCACAACGCAACAGCAATTCATCACAATGCAACAGCAATTCATCACAATGCAACAGCAATTCATCACAACACAACAGCAATTCATCACAACACAACAGCAATTCATCACAACACAACAGCAATTCATCACAATCACACAACAGCAATTCATCACAACACACCAGCAATTCATCACAACACAACAACAGAACAGCAATTTCATCACACAATTCACAAACACAACAGCAATTCATCACAACACAACAGCAATTCATCACAACACAACATTCATCACAACACAACAGCAATTCATCACAACACAACAGCAATTCATCACAACACAACAGCAATTCATCACAACACACCAGCAATTCATCACAACACAACCAGCAATTCATCACAACACACCAGCAATTCATCACAACACACCAGCAATTCATCACAACACAACAGCAATTCATCACAAACAAAAATTCACAACAGCAATTCATCACAACAGCAAACAGCAATTCATCACAACACAACAGCAATTCATTCAACGCAACAGCAATTCATCACAAACAACAGCAATTCAACACAACACAATTCATCAAACATCAATTCAACAACACCAGCAATTCTTCACAACACAACAGCAATTCATCACAAAACACCAGCAATTCATCATCACAACAATTCACAACCAGCAATTAATGACAACACAACACTGTTCATCACAACAGCAATTCATCACAACACACCAGAAATTCATCACAACACAACAGCAATTCATCACAACACAACAGCAATTCTTCATCACAACTCCACCAGCAATTCATCACAATTCGCAACAGCAATTAATTCATCACAACGCAACAGCAATTCATCACAACACAACAGCAATTCATCACAACACAACAGCAATTCATCACAACACAACAGCAATTCATCACAACACAACAGCAATTCATCACAACACACCAGCAATTCATCACAACATCAACAGCAATTCATCACAACACAACAGCAATTCATCACAACACACCAGCAATTCATCACAACACAACAGCAATTCAGAAAACACACCAGCAATTCATCACAACACACCAGCAATTCATCACAACACACCAGCAATTCATCACAACAAACCAGCAATTCATCACAACACAACAGCAATTCATCACAAAGCAACAAAAATTCAGCACAACACAACAGCAATTCATCACAACACAACAGCAATTCATCACAACACAACAGCAATTCACACAAACAACCAGCAATTCATCACAACACAACAGCAATTCACACACAGCAATTCATCACAACAAACCATCAATTCATCACAACACAACAGCAATTCATCACAACACACCAGCAATTCATCACAATTCATCACAACAGCAACAGCAATTCATCACAATACAACAACAGCAATTCATCACAATGCAACAGCAATTCATCACAACGCACCAGCAATTCATCACAACACACCAGCAATTCATCAACAACACAAACAGCAATCATTCATCACACAGCAATTCACAACACACAATTCATCACAACAACAGCAATTCCTCACAACAACAACAGCAATTCATCAAAACCAAACAGCAATTAATCACAACGCAACAGCAATTCATCACAACACACCAGCAATTCATCACAACACAACAGCAATTCATCACAACACAACAGCAATTCATCACAACACAACAGCAATTCATCACAACACAACAGCAATTCATCACAACAACACCAGCAATTCATCACAACACAACAGCAATTCATCACAACACAACAGCAATTCATCACAACACACCAGCAATTCATCACAACACAACAGCAATTCATCACAACACAACAGCAATTCATCACAACAACAGCAATTCAGCACAACACAACAGCAATTTCACAATCAGCAAATCACAACACAACAGCAATTCATCACAACACAACAGCAATTCATCACAACACACAACAGCAATTCATCACACAACAAGCAATTCATCAGCAACAAACCAGCAATTCATCACAACACAAAAGCAATTCACAATTCAACAACACAACAGCAATTTCATCACAACAGCAATTCATCACAACAATTCATCACAACACAACAGCAATTCATCACAACAGCAATTCATCACAACACAACAGTAATTCTTCACAACGCAACAGCAATTCACACAACACACCAGCATTTCATCAAAGCACGACAGCAATTCATCACAACACAAAAGTCTTTCAACACAACACAACAGCAATTCATCACAACACACCAGCAATTCATCACAATGCAACAGCAATTCATCACAACACAACAGCAATTCATCACAATGCAACAGCAATTCATCAGAAACCAAACAGCAATTAATCACAACGCAACAGCAATTCATCACAACACACCAGCAATTCATCACAACACAACAGCAATTCATCACAACACAACAGCAATTCAATCACAAAACAATTCAACAAGCAATTCATCACAACTGAACAGCAATTCATCACAACACCAGCAATTCATCACAACACACCAGCAATTCATCACAACACAACAGCAATTCATCACAACACAACAGCAATTCATCACAACACACCAGCAATTCATCACAACACACCAGCAATTCATCACAACACACCAGCAATTCATCACAACACAACAGCAATTCATCACAGCAATTCATCACAACACAACAGCAATTCATCACAACACACCAGCAATTCATCACAACACACAGCAATTCATCACAACTGACACAACAATTCATCACAACACAACAGCAATTTATCAACAACACAACAGCAATTCATCACAACACACCATCAATTCACACAACAACCAGCAATTCATCACAACACACCAGCAATTCATCACAAACACAGCAATTCATCACAACACACCAGCAGCAATTCATCAACAATGCAACAGCAATTCATCACAACACAACAGCAATTCATCAAAACACACCAGCAATTCATCACAACACACCAGCAATTCATCACAACTGAACAACAATTCATTACAATGCAAGAGCATTTTCATCACAACGCAACAGCAATTCATCACAATACTACAGCAATTCATCACAAACAACGGGAATTCATCACAACACAACAGCAATTCATCACATAACAACAGCAATTCATCACAACGCAACAGCAATTCATCACAAAGCAACAGCAATTCATCACAAGCAATTCATCACAAAACAAAGTCAACACACCAGCAATTCATCACAACACACCAGCAATTCATCACAACACAACAGCAATTCATCACAACACAACAGCAATTCATCACAACAACAGCAACAGCAATTCATCAGCAATTCAACACACCAGCAATTCATCACAACACACCAGCAATTCATCACATCACAACACAACAGCAATTCATCACAACACAACAGCAATTCATCACAACACACCAGCAATTCATCACAACACACCAGCAATTCATCACAACACAACAGCAATTCATCACAACACAACAGCAATTCATCACAACACAACCAGCAATTCATCACAATGCAACAGCAATTCATCAAAAACACAACAGCAATTCATCACAACACAACAGCAATTCATCACAACACAACAGCAATTCATCACAACGCAACAGCAATTCATCACAACGCAACAGCAATTCATCACAATGCAACAGCAATTCATCACAACGCAACAGCAATTCATCACAACACACCAGCAATTCATCACAACAAAAAAAGCAATTCATCACAACACAACAGCAATTCATCACAACACAACAGCAATTCATCACAACACAACAGCAATTCATCACAACGCAACAGCAATTCATCACAACACAACAGCAATTCATTCATAACACCAGCAATGGATCACAACACACCAGCAATTCATCACAACTAAACAGCAATTCATCACAACACAACAGCAATTCATCACAACTAACCAGAAATTCATCACACAACAACAGCAATTCATCAAAACACAACAGCAATTCATCACAACACACCAGCAATTCATCACAAACAACAGCAATTCATCACAATCACAACACAAAAGCAATTCATCACAACAACAGCAATTCATCACAACACAACAGCAATTCATCACAATGCAACAGCAATTCATCAAAACACACCACAACACAACACACCAATTCATCACAACACAACAGCAATTCATCACAAACAACAACAACAATTCAATTCACAATGCAACAGCAATTCATCACAACACAACAGCAATTCATCACAACGCAACAGCAATTCATCACAAAACACAACAGCAATTCATCACAACACAACCAGCAATTCATCACAACACACCAGCAATTCATCACAAACACAACAGCAATTCATCACAACACAACAGCAATTCATCACAACACAACAGCAATTCATCACACAACAGCAATTCATCACAACACAACAGCAATTCATCACATTGCAATGCAGCAATTCATCACAACACAACAGCAATTCATCACAACACAACAGCAATTCATCACAACACAACAATTCATCACAGCAATTCATCACAACACACCAATTCATCACAACACAACAGCAATTCATCACAACACAACAGCAATTCATCACAACACAACAGCAATTCATCACAAACAAAAGCAACAGCAATTCAATCAGCAACACAACAACAGCAATTCATCACAACACACCAGCAATTCATCACAACACAACAGCAATTCATCACAACACACCAGCAATTCATCACAACACAACAGCAATTCATCAAAACAACAGCAATTCATCACAACGCAACAGCATTCACAAAACACACCAGCAATTCATCACAACACCCAGCAATTCATCACAACACAACAGCAATTCATCACAACACAACAGCAATTCATCACAACACACCAGCAATTCATCACAACACAACAGCAATTTCATCACAACACACCAGCAATTCATCACAACACAACAGCAATTCATCACAACACAACAGCAATTCATCACAACAAACCAGCATCACAACAATTCATCACAAACAACAGCAATTCATCACAACACAAAAGCAATTCATCACATTGCAACAGCAATTCATCACAACACAACAGCAATTCATCATCACAACAGCAATTCATCACAACACAACAGCAATTCATCACAACATCACAATTCATCAATTCAACACAACAGCAATTCATCACAACACAACACAATTCATCACACAACAAGCAATTCATCACAAACAACAGCAATTCATCAAAACACAACAGCAATTCATCACAAACCAGCAATTCACAACAACAGCAATTCATCACCAGCAATTCAACAACACAACAGCAATTCATCACAACACACCAGCAATTCATCACAATCACAACAGCAGCAATTCATCACAACACAACAGAACTTCATCAAACACAACAGCAATTCATCACAACACAACAGCAATTCATCACAACACAACAGCAATTCATCACAACACACCAGCAATTCATCACAACACACCAGCCATCATCACAACACACCAGCAATTCATCACAACACAACAGCAATTCATCACAAACAACAGAATTCATCACAACAAAACAGCAATTCATCACACAACACAACAACAATTCATCACAAGCAACAGCAATTCATCACAACAACACAAACCAAGCAAGCATTTTTCATCACAAAACACCAGCAATTCATCACAACACAACAGTCATTCATCAACAAACCACACCAGCAATTCATCACAACACACCAGCAATTCATCACAATGCAACAGCAATTCATCACAACATTCAACAGCAATTATCACAAAGCAACAGCAATTCATCACAACACAACAGCAATTCATCACAACACAACAGCAATTCATCACAACACAACAGCTATTCATTCAATCACAACAGCAATTCATCACAAACACACCAATTTAATTCATCACAAAATGCAACAGCAATTCATCACAACACAACAGCAATTCATCACAACGCAACAGCAATTCATCACAACACACCAGCAATTCATCACAACACAACAGCAATTCATCACAACGCAACAGCAATTCATCACAATGCAACAGCAATTCATCAGCAAAACAAAAAACACACCAGCAATTCATCACAACACACCAGCAATTCATCACAACAATCCAGCAATTCATCACAACACAAAAGCAATTCATCACAACACAACAGCAATTCATCATAACACAACAGCAATTCATCACAACACAACAGCAATTCATCACAACGCAAAAGCAATTCATCACAACATACCAGCAATTCATCACAACACAACAGCAATTCATCAAAACACACCAGAAATTCATCACAACACAAAAGCAATTCATCACTAAGCATCAGAACTTCAGCACAACACAACAGCAATTCATCACAACACAACAGCAATTCATCACAACACAACAGCAATTCACAAAACACACCAGCAATTCATCACAACACAACAGCAATTCATCACAACACAACAGCAATTCATCACAACAAACCATCAATTCATCACAACACAACAGCAATTCATCACAAAGCAACAGAACTTCATCACAACACAACAGCAATTCATCACAACACAACAGCAATTCATCAAAACACACCAGCAATTCATCACAACCCAACAGCAATTCATCACAAAGCAACAGCAATTCATCACAACGCAACAGCAATTCATCACAACACACCAGCATTTCATCAAAAAACGACAGCAATTCATCACAACACAAAAATCATTCAACACAACGCGACAGCAATTCATAAAACACACTAGCAATTCATCACAACGCAACAGCAATTCCTCACTACACAACAGCAATTCATCAAAATGCAACAGCAATTAATCAAAAACCAAACAGCAGTTAATCACAACACAACAGCAATTCATTACAATGCAACAGCAATTCATCACAACACACCAGCAATTCATCACAACACAACAGCAATTCATCACAACACAA
Source organism: Gymnothorax javanicus (assembly GCA_029692085.1). Lineage (NCBI taxonomy): Eukaryota > Metazoa > Chordata > Actinopteri > Anguilliformes > Muraenidae > Gymnothorax > Gymnothorax javanicus. The sequence continues at coordinate 127,364,393 of CM056200.1, read as the reverse complement.
CAGCAATTCATCACAACACAACAGCAATTCATCACAACACACCAGCAATTCATCACAACAAACCAGCAATTCATCACAACACAACAGCAATTCATCACAAAGCAACAGCAATTCATCACAACCCAACAGCAATTCATCACAACACAACAGTAATTCTTCACAACACAACAGCAATTCACACAACACACCAGCATTTCATCAAAGCACGACAGCAATTCATCACAACACAAAACTCTTTCAACACAATGCGACAGCAATGCACACAACACACTAGCAATTCATCACAATGCAACAGCAATTCCTCACAATACAACAGCAATTCATCACAATGCAACAGCAATTCATCACAAACCAAACAGCAGTTAATCACAACGCAACAGCAATTCATCACAACACACCAGCAATTCACACAACACAACAGCAATTCATCACAATACAACAGCAATTCATTACAACACAACAGCAATTCATCACAACACAACAGCAATTCATCACAACGCAACAGCAATTCATCACAACACACCAGCAATTCATCACAACACACCAGCAATTCATCACAACACAACAGCAATTCATCACAACACACCAGCAATTCATCACAACACACCAGCAATTATTCACATCACACCAGCAATTCATCACAACACAACAGCAATTCATCACAACACAACAGCAATTCATCACAACACACCAGCAATTCATCACAACACACCAGCAATTCATCACAACACAAAAGCAATTCATCACAACTGAACAACAATTCATCACAATGCAACAGCAATTCATCAAAACACAACAGCAATTCATCACAACACAACAGCAATTCATCACAACGCAACAGCAATTCATCACAACACACCAGAAATTCATCACAACACACCAGCAATTCATCACAACACAACAGCAATTCATCACAACTGAACAACAATTCATTACAATGCACCAGCATTTTCATCACAAACAAAACAGCAATTCATCACAATACTACAGCAATTCATCACAACCCAACAGGAATTCATCAGAACACAACAGCTGTTCATTACATAACACGAGCAATTCATCACAACACAACAGCAATTCATCACAACGCACCAGCAATTCACAAAACACACCAGCCATTCATCACAACACACCAGCAATTCATCACAACACCACAGCAATTCATCACAATGCAACAGCAATTCATCACAACAAAACAGCAATTCATCACAACGCACCAGCAATTCAAAACAACACACCAGCAATTCTTCACATCACAACACAAAAGCAATTCATCACAACACAACAGCAATTCATCACAATACACCAGCAATTCATCACAACAAACCAGCAATTAATCACAACACAACAGCTATTCACCACAACGCAAGAGCAATTCATCACAACAAACCAGTAATTCAACACAATGCAACAGCAATTCATCAAAACCCAACAGCAATTCATCACAATGCAACAGCAATTCATCACAACACAACAGCAATTCATCACAACGCAACAGCAATTCATCACAATGCAACAGCAATTCATCACAACACAACAGCAATTAATCACAACGCAACAGCAATTCATCACAAACACCAGCAATTCATCACAACACAAAAGCAATTCATCACAACGCAACAGCAACTCATCACAACACAACAGCAATTCATCACAACGCAACAGCAATTCATCACAACGCAACAGCAATTCATCACAACACAAAAGCTATTCATTACATAACACCAGCAATGGATCACAACACACCAGCAATTCATCACAACTAAACAGAAATTCATCACAACACAACAGCAATTCATCACAACACCAGCAATTCATCACACAACAACAGCATTCATCAAAACACAACAGCAATTCATCACAACACCAGCAATTCATCACACAACACCAGCAATTCATCACATCACAACACAAAAGCAATTCATCACAACACACCAGCAATTCATCACAACACAACAGCAATTCATCACAACGCAACAGCAATTCATCACAACACACCATCAATTCATCACAACACACCAGCATTTCATCACAACACAAAAGCAATTCATCACAAGTGAACAACAATTCATTACAATGCAAGAGCAATTTATCACAATGCAACAGCAATTCATCACAACGCAACAGGAATTCATCAGAACACAACAGCTGTTCATTACATAACACGAGCAATTCATCACAACACAACAGCAATTCATCACAAAGCAACAGCAATTCATCACAAAACAACAGCAATTCATCAAAACGCGACAGCAATTCACACAACATACCAGCATTTCATCACAAGCACAACAGCAATTCATCCCAACACAACAGTCATTCATCACAAACACACAGCAATTCATCACAACACACCAGTATTTCATCACAACGCAACAGCAATTCATCACAACACAATAGCAATTCATCACAATGCAACAGCAATTCATCACAAACCAAACAGCAGTTAATTTCAAAGCAATAGCAATTCATCAGAACACACCATCAATTCACACAACACAACAGCAATTTATCACAATACACCAGCAATTCATCACAACACAACAGCAATTCAACAGAAACTGAACAGCAATTCATGACAGCGCAACAACAATTCACACAACACACCAGCAATTCATCACAACACCACAGCAATTCATCACAATGCAACAGTAATTCATCACAACACAACAGCAATTCATCACAACGCACCAGCAATTCAAAACAAGACACCAGCAATTCTTCACATCACAACACAACAACAATTCATCACAACACAACAGCAATTCATCACAACACACCAGCAATTCATCACAACAAACCAGCAATTAATCACAACAACACCAACAGCTTCATCCCAACACAACAGCAATTCATCACAACAAACCAGTAATTCAACACAATGCAACAGCAATTCATCAAAACCCAACAGCAATTCATCACAACGCAACAGCAATTCACAAAACAGACCAGCAATTCATCACAACCCAAAGCAATTCATCACATTGCAACAGCAATTCATCACAACACAACAGCAATTCATCACAACACAACAGCAATTCATCACAAAAACACAACACCAGCAATTCATCACAACACCAGCAACACCAGCAATTCATCACAACACACCAGCAATTCATCACAACACAACAGCAATTCATCACAACACAACAGCAATTCATCACAACAAACCAGCAATTCATCACTCAACAACAGCAATACATCAAAACACAACAGCAATTCATCACAACGCACCAGCAATTCATCACAACACACCAGCAATTCATCACAACACAACAGCAATTCATCACAACACAACAGCAATTCATCACAACACACCAGGCAATTCATCACAACAAAACAGCAATTCATCACAACAAAAGCAATTCATCAAAGCAACAGAACTTCATCACAAAACAAATTCATCAAAACACAACAGCAATTCATCACAACACAACAGCAATTCATCATCAACAGCAATTCATCACAACACACCAGCAATTCATCACAACACACCATTCATTCATCACAAACACAACAGCAATTCATCACAACACAACAGCATTCATCACAAAGCACATCACAACAAAACAGCAATTCATCAACAAATCACAACAGCAATTCATCACAACACAGCAACTATTCATCACAACGCAACAGCAATTCATCACAACACAACAGCAATTCATCACAATGACAGCAATTCAACAGCAATTCATCACAACCCAACAGCAATTCATCACAACACAACAGCAATTCATCACAACACACCAGCAATTCATCACAACACAACAGCAATTCATCACAACACAACAGCAATTCATCACAATGCAACAGCAATTCATCACAACACAACAGCAATTCATCACAAAGCAACAGCAATTCATCACAACACACCAGCAATTCATCACAACACAACGCAACAGCAATTCATCACAACACACCAGCAATTCATAACAACACAACAGCAATTCATCACAACACAACAGCAATTCATCACCAACCAGCAATTCACACAACACAGCAATTCATGACAACACAACAACTGTTGTTCACAACGCAACAGTAATTCATCAACACGCACCAGAAATTCATCACAACACAACAGCAATTAATCACAACGCAACAGCAATTCACACAACACACCAGTATTTCATCACAACACACCAGCATTTAATCACAACACAACAGCTATTCATCCCAACGCAAGAGCAATTCATCACAACACACCAGCAATTAATCAAAATGCAACAGCAATTCATCACAACGCAACAGCAATTCATCCCAACGTAACAGCAATTCTTCACAACTCCCCAGAAATTCATTACAACGCAACAGCAATTAATCACAACGCAACAGTAATTCATCACAATGCAACAGCAATTCATCACAAAACAAAAAGCAGTTCATCACAACACACCAGGAATTCATCACAACAATCCAGCAATTCATCACAACACAAAAGCAATTCATCACAAAGCAACAGCAATTCATCACAACACAACAGCAATTCATCACAACACAACAGCAATTCATCACAAAGCACCAGCAATTCATCACAACACACCAGCAATTCATCACAACACAACAGCAATTCACAAAACACACCAGAAATTCATCACAACACAAAAGCAATTCATCACAACACAACAGCAATTCATCACAACGCAACAGCAATTCACAAAACACACCAGCAATTCATCACAACACAACAGCAATTCATCACAACACACAAGCAATTCATCACAACAAACCATCAATTCATCACAACACAAAAGCAATTCATCACAAAGCAACAGAACTTCATCACAACACAAAGCAATTCATCACAACACAACAGCAATTCACAAAACAAACCAGCAATTCATCACAACCCAACAGCAATTCATCACAAAGCAACAGCAATTCATCACAACGCAACAGCAATTCATCACAACACACCAGCAATTCATCAAAAACAACAGCAATTCATCACAACACAACATCATTCAATCACAACACACAGCAATTCATCACAACACACTAGCAATTCATCACAACGCAACAGCAATTCATCACAACACAACAGCAATTCATCACAATGCAACAGCAATTAATCAAAAACCAAACAGCAGTTGATCACAACTGAACAGCAGTTCATTACAATGCAACAGCAATTCATCACAACACACCAGCAATTCATCACAACACAAACAGCAATTCATCACAACACAACAGCAATTCATCACAACGCAACAGCAATTCATCACAACACACCAGCAATTCACACAACACAACAGCAATTCATCACAACACAACAGCAATTCATCACAACGCACCAGCAATTCATCACAACACCAGCAATTCTTCACATCACAATGCAACAGCAATTCACTCAACACACCAGTAATTCATCACAAAGCAAAAGCAATTAATCACAACAAAACAGCAATTCACACAACACAACATCAATTCATGACAGCGCACCAGCAATTCATCACAACACAACAGCAAATCATCACAACAAAACAGCAATTCACACAACACACCAGTAATTCATCACAACACACCAGCAATTCATCACAACACAGCAGCTATTCATCACAACGCAACAGCAATTCATCACAACACACCAGCAATCACAAAACAACAGCAATTCACAAAACACACCAGCAATTCATAAGAACACAACAGCAATTCATCACAACGCTTCAGCAATTCATCAAAACGCACCAGCAATTCATCACAACGCAACAGCAATTCATCACAACACACCAGCAATCACAAAACAACAGCAATTCACACATCACACCAGCAATTCGTAAGAACACAACAGCAATTCATCACAAAGCAACAGCAATTCATCACAAAGCAACAGCAATTCATCATAACGCAACAGCAATTCATCACAACGCAACAGCAATTCATCACAACACAACAGCAATTCATCAAAACACACCAGCAATTCATCACAAATCACACCAGCAATTCATCACAACACACCAGCAATTCATCACAACAAACCAGAAATTCATCACAACACAAAAGCAATTCATCACTAAGCATCAAAACTTCAGCACAACACAACAGCAATTCATCACAACGCAACAGCAATTCACAAAACAAACCAGCAATTCATCACAACACAACAGCAATTCATCACAACACACAAGCAATTCATCACAACAAACCATCAATTCATCACAACACAAAAGCAATTCATCACAAAACAACAGAAATTCATCACAACACAACAGCAATTCATCACAACACAACAGCAATTCATCAAAACAAACCAGCAATTCATCACAACCCAACAGCAATTCATCACAAAGCAACAGCAATTCATCACAACGCAACAGCAATTCATCACAACACACCAGCATTTCATCAAAAACGACAGCAATTCATCACAACACAACAGCAATTCAACACAACACAACAGCAATTCATCACAACACACCAGCAATTCATCACAACGCAACAGCAATTCATCACAACACAACAGCAATTCATCACAAAGCAACAGCAATTCATCAAAACCAAACAGCAGTTCATCACAACGCAACAGCAATTCATCACAACACACCAACAATTCACACAACACAACAGCAATTCATCACAATACACCAGCAATGCATCACAACACAACAGCAATTCATCACAACTGAACAGCAATTCATCACAACACAACAGCAATTCATCACAACACACCAGCAATTCATCACAACACACCAGCAATTCATCACAACAAAACAGCAATTCATCACAACACAACAGCAATTCATCACAAAGCATCAGAACTTCAGCACAACACAACAGCAATTCATCACAACTCAACAGCAATTCATGACAACGCAACAGCAATTCATCACAACACAACAGCAATTCATCACAACACATAAGCAATTCATCACAATAAACCAGCAATTCATCACAACACAACAGCAATTCATCACAAAGCAACAGCAATTCATCACAACACAACAGCAATTCATCACAACACAACAGCAATTCTTCACAACACAACAGCAATTCACACAACACACCAACATTTCATCAAAGCACGACAGCAATTCATCACAACACAAAAGGCTTTCAACACAATGCGACAGCAATTCATCACAACACACCAGCAATTCATCACAATGCAAAGCAATTCATCACAATACAACAGCAATTCATCACAATGCAACAGCAATTCATCACAAACCAAACAGCAGTTCATCACAACGCAACAGCATTTCATCACAACACACCAACAAATCACACAACACAACAGCAATTCATCACAATACACCAGCAATGCATTACAACACAACAGCAATTCATCACAACACAACAGCAATTCATCAAAACGCAACAGCAATTCACACAACACACCAGCAATTCATCACAACACACCAGCAATTCATCACAACACAACAGCAATTCATCTCAACGCACCAGCAATTCATCACAACACACCAGCAATTATTCACATCACACCAGCAATTCATCACAACACAACAGCAATTTATCACAACGCAACAGCAATTCATAACAACACAACAGCAATTCATCACAATACACCAGCAATTCATTACAACACAACAGCAATTCATCACAACTGAACAGCAATTCATCAAAACACAACAGCAATTCACACAACACACCAGCAATTCATCACAACACACCAGCAATTCATCACAACACAACAGCAATTCATCTCAACGCAACCAGCAATTCATCACAACACAACAGCAATTCATCACAACACAACAGCAATTCATCACAACACAACAGCAATTCATCACAACACAACAGCAATTCATCACAACACACCATCAATTCATCACAACACACCAGCAATTCATCACAACACAAAAGCAATTCATCACAACTGAACAACAATTCATTACAATGCAAGAGCAATTTATCAAAACGCAACAGCAATTCATCACAACTGAACAGCAATTCATCACAACGCAACAGCAATTCACACAACACACCAGCAATTCATCACAACACAACAGCAATTCATCACAACACAACAGCAATTCATCACAACACAACAGCAATTCATCACAACACACCATCAATTCACACAACACACCAGCATTTCATCACAACACAACAGCAATTCATCACAACACAACAGCAATTCATCACAACACAACAGCAATTCATCACAACGCAACAGCAATTCATCACAACACAACAGCAATTCATCACAACAAAACAGCAATTCATCACAACACAACAGCAATTCATCACAAAACACAGCAATTCATCACAACACAACAGCAATTCATCACAAAACAAGCAATTCATCACAACACAACAGCAATTCACACAACACACCAGCATTTCATCACAGCACAACAGCAATTCATCACAACACAACAGTCATTCATCACAACGCGACAGCAATTCACACAACACACCAGCATTTCATCACAACGCAACAGCAATTCATCACAACACAACAGCAATTCATCACAATGCAACAGCAATTCATCACAAACCAAACAGCAGTTAATTTCAACGCAACAGCAATTCATCAGAACACACCATCAATTCACACAACACAACAGCAATTTATAACAACACACCAGCAATGCATCACAACATAACAGCAATTCATCACAAACTGAACAGCAATTCATGACAGTGCAACAACAATTCACACAACACACCAGCAATTCATCACAACACACCAGCAATTCATCACAACACAACAGCAATTCATCACAATGCAACAGCAATTCATCACAACAAAACAGCAATTCATCACAACGCACCAGCAATTACAAAAAACACACCAGCAATTCTTCACATCACAACACAAAAACAATTCCTCACAACACAACAGCAATTCATCACAATACATTCATCACAACAAACCAGCAATTAATCACAACACAACAGCTATTCATCACAACGCAAGAGCAATTCATCACAACAAACCAGTATTTCAACACAATGCAACAGCAATTCATCAAAACCAAACAGCAATTCATCACAATGCAACAGCAATTCATCACAACACACCAGCAATTCATCACAACGCAACAGCAATTCATCACAACGCAACAGCAATTCATCACAACACAACAGCAATTCATCACAAACAACAGCAATTATTCATCACAACACAACAGCAATTCACAAAACAGACCAGCAATTCATCACAACCCAACAGCAATTCATCACAACACAACAGCAATTCATCACAACACAACAGCAATTCATCACAACGCAACAGCAATTCATCACAACACAACAGCAATTCATTACATAACACCAGCAATGGATCACAACACACCAGCAATTCATCACAACTAAACAGCAATTCATCACAACACAACAGCAATTTCATCAACTAACCAGAAATTCATCACACAACAACAGCAATACATCAAAACACAACAGCAATTCATCACAACGCACCAGCAATTCATCACACAACACCAGCAATTCATCACATCACAACACAACAGCAATTCATCACAACACAACAGTTATTCATCACAACACAACAGCAATTCATCACAACACACCAGCAATTCATCACAACAAACCAGCAATTCATCACAACACAAAAGCAATTCATCACAAAGCAACAGCAATTCATCAAAACACAACAGCAATTCATCACAACACAACAGCAATTCATCACAACTGAACAGCAATTCATCACAACACAACAACAATTCATCACAACTGAACAGCAATTCATCACAACGCAACAGCAATTCATCACAACACAACAGCAATTCATCACAACACACCAGCAATTCATCACAACACACCAGCAATTCATCACAACACACCAGCAATTCATCACAACAAAAAGCAATTCATCACAAAGCAACAGAACTTCATCAAAACACAACAGCAATTCATCACAACACAACAGCAATTCATCACAACGCAACAGCAATTCATCACAACACACCAGCAATTCATCACAACACAACAGCAATTCACAACACACCAGCAATTCATCACAACACAACAGCAATTCATCACAAAGCAACAGAACTTCATCACAACAAAACAGCAATTCATCACAACACAACAGCAATTCATCACAACGCAACAGCAATTCATCACAACACACCAGCATTTCATAAAAGCACGACAGCAATTCATCACAACACAACAGCAATTCATCACAACGCAACAGCAATTCACACAACACACCAGCATTTCATCACAACGCAACAGCAATTCATCACAACACAACAGCAATTCATCACAATGCAACAGCAATTCATCAAAAACCAAACAGCAGTTAATCACAACGCGACAGCAATTCATCACAACACAACATCAATTCACACAACACAACAGCAATTAATCACAATACACCAGCAATTCATCACAACAAACCAGCAATTCATCACAACACAACAGCCATTCATCACAACGCACCAGCAATTCATCAGAACACAACAGCAATTCATCACAACTGAACAGCAATTCATTTCAACGCAACAGCAATTCACACAACACACCAGCAATTCATCACAACAAACCAGCAATTAATCACAACACAACAGCCATTCATGACAACGCACCAGCAATTCATCAGAACACAGCAGCAATTCTTCAAATAACAACGCGACAGTAATTCACAAAAAACACCAGTAATTCATCACAACACACCAGCAATTCATCACAACACAACAGCTATGCACACAACACACCAGCAATTCACACAACACAACAGCAATTCATCACAGTGCACCAGCAATTCATCACAACACACCAGCAATTCACAAAACCCACCAGCAATTCACACAACACAACAGCAATTCATGACAGAGCTCCAGCAATTCATCACAACACAACAGCAATTCATCACAACACAACAGCAATTCATCAAAACACACCAGCAATTCATAACAACACACCAGCAATTCTTCACATCACAACACAACAGCAATTCATCACAACACAAAAGAAATTCATCACAACACACCAGCAATTCATCACAACAAACCAGCAATTAATGAGAACACAACAGCTATTCATCACAATGCAACAGCAATTCATCAAAACCCAACAGCCATTCATCACACCGCAACAGCAATTCATCACAACACCCCAGAAATTCATTACAACGCAACAGCAATTAATCACAACGCAACAGTATTTCATCACAATGCAACAGCATTTAATCACAACACAACAGCTATTCATCACAACGCAAGAGCAATTCATCACAACACACCAGCAATTCTTCACATAACAACAGAACAGCAATTCATCACAAAACACCAGCAATTCACACAACCCACCAGCAATTCACACAACAAAACAGCAATTCATGACAGCGCACCAGCAATTAATGACAACACAACACTGTTCATCACAACGCAATAGCAATTCATCAAAACGCACCAGCAATTCATCACAACACAACAGCAATTAATCACAACGCAACAGCAATTCATCACAACACACCAGTAATTCATCACAACACACCAGCATTTAATCACAACACAACAGCTATTCATCCTAACGCAAGAGCAAGTCATCACAACACACCAGTAATTAATCACAACACAACAGCAATTCATCACAACACAACAGCAATTCATCCCAACACAACAGCAATTCATCACAACTCCCCAGCAATTCATTACAACGCAACAGCAATTAATCACAACGCAACAGTAATTAATCACAATGCAACAGCAATTCATCACAAAACAAAAAGCAGTTCATCACAACACAACAGCAATTCATCACAACATAACAGCAATCCATCACAACACACCAGGAATTCATCAAAACAATCCAGCAATTCATGACAACACAAAAGCAATTCATCACAAAGCAACTGAACTTCATCATAACACAACAGCAATTCATCACAACACAACAGCAATTCATCACAACACAACAGCAATTGATCACAAACAACAGAAATTCATCACAATTCATCACAAATCATCACCAGCAACAACAGCAATTCATCAAAACACACCAGCAATTCATCACAAAACACACCAGCAATTCATTCATCACAACAAACCACAAACAGCAATTCATCTAAGCAACAACACAACAGCAATTCATCACAACACAACCAGCAATTCATCACAAAGCAACAACTTCATCAATTCATCATCAAAACAAACAGCAATTCACAAAACACACCAGCAATTCATCACAACACAACAGCAATTCATCAAAACAATCAGCAACAGCAATTCATTCATCACCCCAAGAAATTCATCACAACAGCAATTTCATCAATCACAACAACAGTATTTCATCATGCAACAGCATTTAAACAACACAACAGCAATTCATCAACAACAATTCAACAGCAATTCAATTCTTCACATAACAACAGAACAATTCATCATCAATCAGCAATTCAGCAATTCATCACAACACACCAGCAATTCATCACAAAGCAAAAGCAATTAATCACAACGCAACAGCAATTCTTCACAATGCAACAGCAATTCATCACAAACCAAACAGCAGTTCATCACAATGCAACAGCAATTCATCACAAACCAAACCAGCAATTCATCACAACACACCAGCAATTCATCATGACACACCAGCCATTCACAACACAACAGCAATTCATCACAGTGCACCGGCAATTCATGACAACCCACCAGTAATTCACATAAAACAACAGCAATTCATGACAGCACACCAGCAATTCATCACATCACAACAGCAATTCATCACAATACAACAGCAATTCATCACAACACAACAGCAATTCATCACAACGCACCACAACAGCAATTCATCACAAAACACCAGCAATTCATCACAACACAACAGCAATTCATCATGACACACCAGCAATTCATCACAATGCAATAGCAATTCATCACAAACCAAACAGCAGTTCATCACAACGCAACAGCAATTCATCACAACACACCAGCAATTCATCACGACACACCAGCAATTCACACAACCCACCAGCAATTCACACAACACAACAGCAATTCATCAAAGTGCACCAGCAATTCATCACAACACACCAGCAATTCACAGAACCCACCAGCAATTCACACAACACAACAGCAATTCATGACAGCGCACCAACAATTCATCAAAACACAACAGCAATTCATCACAATGCTTCAGCAATTCATCAAAACGCACCAGCAATTCATCACAACACAACAGCAAAAAATCACAACACAACAGCAATTCATCACAACACACCAGCAATTCATCACAACACAGCAGCTCTTCATCACAAAGCAACAGCAATTCATCACAACACACCAGCAATTCATCACAAAACAACAGCAATTCACACAACACACCAGCAATTTGTAAGAACACAACAGCAATTCATCACAACGCAACAGCAATTCATCACAACACAACAGCAATTCATCACAACACAACAGCAATTCATCACAACACAACAGCAATTCATCACAAAACAACCACCAGCAATTCAATTCATCAAAGCAACAGCAATTCAACAACACACCAGCAATTAATCACAACACAAACACACCAGCAATTCATCACAACACAACAGCAATTCATCACAAAGAAGCAGCAATTCATCACAACGCAACAGCAATTCATCACAAAACAACAGTCATTCATCACAACGCGACAGCAATTCACACAACACAACAACAATTCATCACAGCGCACCAGCAATTCATCACAACACATCAGCAATTCACAGAACACAACAGCAATTCATCACAATGCAACAGCAATTCATCACAAACCAAACAGCAGTTCATCACAACAAAGAGCAATTCATCACAAGACACCAGCAATTCATCACAACACACCAGCAATTCACACAACAAACTAGCAATTCACACAACACAACAGCAATTCAATTCACCAGCAATTCAACACACCAGCAATTCATCACAAACAACAGCAATTCACACAACATTCAGCAATTCATCACAACACACAAGCAATTCATCACAACACAACAGCAATTCATAACAACACAACAGCTATTCATCACAACGCACCAGCATTTCATCACAACACACCAGCAATTCTTCACATCACAACACAACAGCAATTTCATCAAACCAGCAATTCACAACACAGCAATTCATAACAACACACCAGCAATTCAACAGCATTTCATTTCATTACAACACAACAGCAATTCATCACAACACAACATCAGCAATTCATCACAACACACCAGACAATTCATCAATTCACACAACACCAGCAATTCATCACAAAGCAACAGCAATTCATCACAACGCAGAAGCAATTCATCGCAAAACAACAGTCATTCATCACAACGCGACAGCAATTCACACAACACACCAGCATTTCATCACAGCACGATAGCAATTCATCACAACACAACAGTCATTCATCACAACGCGATAGCAATTCACACAACACACCAGCAATTCATCACAACACACCATCAATTCACACAACACAACAGCAATTTATCACAATACACGAGCAATGCATCACAACACAACAGCACTTCATCAAACTTAACAGCAATTCATGACAACGCAACAGCAATTCACACAACACACCAGCAATTCATCATGACACACCAGCAATTCATCACAACACAACAGCTATTCATCACAACGCAAGAGCAATTCAACACAACACACCAGTAATTCATCAAAATGCAACAGCAATTCATCACAACAAAACAGCAATTCATCACAACGCAACAGCAATTCATCACAACTCCCCAGCAATTCATTACAAAGTAACAGCAATTAATCACAACTCAAAAGTTTCATCAAATTGCAACAGCAATTCATCACAAAACAAACAGCAGTTCATCACATCGCAACAATTAATCAACAACACACCAGCAATTTATCACAACACAGCAGCACTTCACACAACACAACAGCAATTCATCACAGTGCACCAGCAATTCATCACAACACACCAGCAATTCACACAACCCACCAGCAATTCATGACAGCGCACCAGCAAATCATCACAACACAACAGCAATTAATCACAAAACAACAGTAATTCATCACAATGCAACAGCAATTCACACAATTCACCAGCAATTCATCACAACACACCAGCAATTCATCACAATTGAACAGCAATTCATCACAAACCAAACAGCACTTCATCACAACGCAACAGCAATTCATCACAAAACAACAGCAATTCATCACAAAGCAACAGCAATTCATCACAACGCAACAGCAATTCATCACAAAACAACAGCAATTCATCACAAAGCAACAGCAATTCATCACAAGGCAACAGCAATTCATCACAACACACCAGCAATTCATCTCAAAGCAATAGCAATTCATCACAACACAACAGCAATCAACACAACACAACAGCAATTCATCACAGCGCACCAGCAATTATCACAACACAACAGAAATTTATCACAACGCAACAGCAATTCATCACAACACACAAGCAATGCATCACAACACAAAAGCTAGTCATCACAACTGAACAGCAATTCATCACAATGCAACAGCAATTCATCAAAATACACCAGAAATACATCACAACACACTAGCAATTCATCACAACACAACAGCAATTCATCACAACACAACAGCAATTCACACAACACACCAGTAATTCATCACAACACACCAGCAATTCATCACAACACAGCAGCTATTCATCACAACGCAACAGCAATTCACACAACACACCAGCAATTCATAAGAACACAACAGCAATTCATCACAAAGCAACAGCAATTCATCACAAAGCAACAGCAATTCATCACAATGCAACAGCAATTCATCACAAAACACCAGCAATTCAACACAGCGCACCAGCAATTCATGACAACGCAACAGCAATTCATCAAAACACAACAGCAATTCATCACAAAACAGCAACAATTAATCACAAAGCAACAGCAATTCATCACAAACCAAACAGCACTTCATCACAACGCAACAGCAATTCATCACAACACACCAGCAATTCATCACGACACACCAGCAATTCACACAACAAACCAGCAATTCACACAAAACAACAGCAATTCATCAAAGTGCACCAGCAATTCATCACAACACAACAGCAATTCATCACAACACAACAGCAATTCATCACAACGCACCAGCAATTCATCACAACACCAGCAATTCTTCACATCACAATGCAACAGCAATTCACTCAACACACCAGTAATTCATCACAAAGCAAAAGCAATTAATCACACAAGCATTCACACAACACAATTCACAATAGCACCAGAATTATCCACACCAGCAATCATCACAACACAGCATTCATCACAACGCAACAATTATCACAACAATCCTACCACACGCATATCATACAACCAGCAATCATCCAACAAAGCAATTAACCAAGCAATTTCACAGCAACAGCAATCATCAAACAACAGCAGTTCATAAAGCAAGCATTCATCACAACAACCACAAATTTCCCCCAACCAAAAGCAATTCACACAAACCAAAAAATTCATCAACCCAAAAGCTTTTATCAAAACCCAACAGCAATTATCAAAAGGGAAAAGCCCTAATTTACAAAAAAACCAACAATTTATCACAACCCCAAACTGTGATGAATTGCTGTTGTGTTGTGTGAATTGCTTTTGTGTTGTGATGAATTGCTGTTGCTTTGTGATGAATTGCCATTGTGTTGTGATGAATTGCTGGTTTATTGTGATGAATAGCTGTTGTGTTGTGATGAATTGCTGGTGTGTTGTGATGAATTGCTGTTGCGTTGTGTGAATTGCTATTGCGTTGTGATGAATGGCCGTTGTGTTGTGATGAATTGCTGGTGTGTTGTGATGAATTGCTATTGCATTGTGATGAATTGCCGTTGTATTGTGATGAATTGCTGGTGTGTTGTGATGAATTGCTGTTGTGTTGTGATGAATTGCTGGTGTGTTGTGATGAATTGCTGTTGCGTTGTGTGAATAGCTGTTGCGTTGTGATGAATTGCTGCTGCCCTGTGATGAATTGCTGTTGTGTTGTGTGAATTGCTGTTGTATTGTGATGAATTGCTGGTGTGTTCTGATGAATTGCTGTTGCGTTGTGTGAAAAGCTGTTGCATTGTGATGAATTGCTGGTGTGTTGTGATGAATTGCTATTGCGTTGTGATGAATTGCCATTGCATTGTGATGAATTGCCGTTGTGTTTTGATGAATTGCTGGTGTGTTGTGATGAATTGCTATTGCGTTGTGATGAATTCCCATGAATTGTGAAGAATTGCTGGTGTGTTTTGATGAATACTGTCGTGTTGTGATGAATCGCTGGTGCGCTGTGATGAATGGTTGTTTTGTTGTGTGAATTGCTGTTGTGTTGTGATGAATTGCTTTTGTGTTGTGATGAATAGCTTGTGTGTTGTGTGAATTGTTGTTGCATTGTGATGAATTGCTGTTGTGTTGTGATGAATTGCTGGTGTGTTGTGATGTATTTCTGGTGTATTTGTGATGAATTGCTGTTGCGTTGTGATGAATTGCTGTTCAGTTGTGATGAATTGCTTTTGTGTTGTGATGCATTGCTGGTGTGTTGTGATGAATTGCTTTTGTGTTGTGATGAATTGCTGGTGTGTTGTGCGTTGTGATGAATTAGTTGTTGCATTTTGATGAATTACTGGTGTGTTGTGATGACTTGCTCTTGCGTTGTGATGTACAGCTGTTGTGTTGTGATTAAATTCTGGTGTTTTGTGATGAAATACTGGTGTGTTGTGTGAATTGCTGTTGCGTTGTGATTAATTGCTGTTGTGTTGTGATGAATTTCTGGTGCGTTTTGATGAATTGCTGTTGTGTTGTGATGAACAGTGTTGTGTTGTCATTAATTGCTGGTGCGCTGTCATGAATTGCTGTTGTGTTGTGTGAATTGCTGGTGGGTTGTGTGAATTGCTGGTGTTTTGTGATGAATTGCTGTTCTGTTGTTATGTGAAGAATTGCTGGTGTGTTGTGATAAATTGCTGTTGCGTTGTGATGAATAGCTGTTGTATTGTCATTAATTGCTGGTTTGTTGTGATGAATTGCAGGTGTGTTGTGTTTAATTGCTGTTGCATTGTGATGAATTACTGTTGCGTTGTGATTAATTGCTGTTGCGTTGTAATGAATTGCTGGTGTGTTGTGATGAATTGCTGTTGCGTTGTGATGAATTGCTGTTGCGTTGTGATGAATTGCTTTTCCGTTGTGATGAATTGCTGTTGCGTTGTGATGAATGGCTGTTGGGTTTTGATGAATTGCTGTTGCATTGTGATGAATTGCTGGTGTGTTGTGATGAATTGCTGTTGTGATGAATTGCTGTTGTTTGTGATGAATTGCTGTTGTGTTGTGATGAATTGCTGGTGTGTTGTGATGAATTGCTGTTGTGTTGTGATGCTGGTGTGTTGTTGATGATGAATTGCTGGTGTGTTGTGATGAATTGCTGTTGTGTTGTGATGAATTGCTGGTGTGTTGTTGTGATGAATTGCTGTTTGTGTTGTGATGAATTGCTGTTGTGTTGTGATGAATTGCTTTTGTGTTGTGATGAATTGCTGTTGTTGTGATGAATTGCTGTTGTGTTGTGATGAATTGCTTTTGTGTTGTGATGAACTGCTGTTTGGTTTGTGATGAATTGCTGTTGTGTTGTGATGAATTGCTGTTGTGTTGTGATGAATTGCTGTTGTGTTGTGATGAATTGCTGTTGCGTTGTGATGAATTGCTGTTGCATTGTGATGAATTGCTGTTGTGTTGTGATGAATTGCTGTTTTGTTGTGATGAATTGATGGTGTGTTGTGATGAATTGCTGTTGTGTTGTGATGAATTGCTGTTGTGTTGTGATTGAATTGCTGGTGTGTTGTGATGAATTGCTGGTGTGTTGTGATGAATTGCTGGTGTGTTGTGATGAATTGCTGTTGTGTTGTGATGAATTGCTGTTGTGTTGTGATGAATTGCTGTTGTGTTGTGATGAATTGCTGTTGTGTTGTGATGAATTGCTGGTTGCATTGTGATGAATTGCTGTTAATTGTGATGAATTGCTGGTGTGTTGTGATGAATTGTTTTGTTGTGATGAATTGCTGTTGTGTTGTGATGAATTGCTGGTGTGTTGTGATGAATTGCTGTTGTGTTGTGATGAATTGCTGTTGTGTTGTGATGAATTGCTGTTGTGTTGTGATGAATTGCTGTTGTGTTGTGTGATGAATTGCTGTTGTGTTTGATGAATTGCTGGTGTGTTGTGATGAATTGCTGTTGTGTTGTGATGAATTGCTGTTGTGTTGTGATGAATTGATGTTTGGTTTGATGGTGCTGTTTTGTTGTGATGAATTGTTGTTGTGTTGTGATGAATTGCTGGTGTGTTGTGATGAATTGCTGGTGTGTTGTGATGAATTGCTGTTGTGTTGTGATGAATGACTGTTGTGTTGTGATGAATTGCTGTCGTGTTGTGATGAAATGCTGGTGTGTTGTGTGAATTGCTGTCGCGTTGTGATGAATTACTGTATTGTTGTGATGAATTGTTGTGTTGTGATGAATTGCCATGTGTTGTGATGATGTTCTGTTGCTTTGTGATGAATTGCTTTTGTGTTGTGATGAATGGCTGTTTTGTTGTGAGGAATTGCTTCTGTGTTGTGATGAATTGCTGTTGTGTTGTGATGAATTGCTGGTGTGTTGTGAATGGCTGTTGTGTTGTGATGAATTGCTGGTGTGTTGTGATGAATTGCTGTTGTGTTTTGATGAAGTTCTTTTGCTTTGGGATCAATTGCTTTTTGTTATGATGAATTGCTGGTTTGTTGTGATGAATTCCTGGTGTGTTGTGATGAATTGCTGTTGTTGTGGTGATGAATTGCTGGTGTGTTGTGATGAATTGCTGGTGTGTTGTGATGAATTGCTGGTGTGTTTTGTGATGAATTGCTGGTGTGTTTTGTGAATTGCTGTTGTTGTGTGATCAATTGCTTTTGTGTTGTGATGAATTGCTGTTGTGTTATGATGAAGTTCTGTTGCTTTGTGATGAATTGCTTTTGTGTTGTCATGAATTGCTGGATTGTTGTGATGAATTCCTGCTGTGTTGTGATGGATTGCTGTTGTGTTGTGATGAATTGCTGTTGTGTTGTGATGAACTGCTGTTTGTTTTGTGATTAATTGCTGTTGCATTGTGATGAGTTACTGTTGCGTTGTGATTAATTGCTGTTGCGTCGTGATGAATTGCTGGTGTGTTGTGATGAATAGCTGTTGCGTTGGGATGAATTGCTGTTGCGTTGTGATGAATTTCTGGTGCGTTTTGATGAATTGCTGTTGCTTTGTGATGAACAGTGTTGTGTTGTCATTAATTGCTGGTGCGCTGTCATGAATTGCTGTTGTGTTGTGTGAATTGCTGGTGGGTTGTGATGAATTGCTGTTGTGTTGTGATGAATTGCTGTTGTGTTCTGATGAATTGCTGGTGCGTTGTGATGAATTGCTGTTGCTTTGTGATGAACAGTGTTGTGTTGTGATGAATTGCTGGTGTGTTGTGATGAATTGCTGTTGTGTTGTGTGAATTGCTGGTGGGTTGTGTGAATTGCTGGTGTTTTGTGCTGAATTGCTGTTCTGTTGTTATGTGAAGAATTGCTGTTGTGTTGTGATGAATTGCTCTTGCGTTGTGATGAATAGCTGGTTTGTTGTGATTAACTGCGGTTGCATTGTGATGAATCACTGTTGCGTTGTGATTAATTGCTGTTGCATTGTAATGAATTTCTGGGGTGTTGTGATGAATTGCTGTTGCGTTGTGATGAATGGCTGTTGGGTTTTGATGAATTGCTGTTGCATTGTGTTGAATTGCTGTTGTGTTATGATGAAGTCCTGTTGCTTTGTGATGAATTGCTTTTGTGTTGTCATGAATTGCTGGATTGTTGTGATGAATTCCTGCTGTGTTGTTATGAATTGCTGTTGTGTTGTGATGAATTGCTGGTTTGTTGTGATGAATTGCTGGTGTGTTGTGATGAATTGCTTTTGTGTTGTGATGAATTGCTGTTGCATTGTGATGTGAAGAATTGCTGGTGTGTTGTTATGAATTGCTGGTGTGTTGTGATGAATTGCTGTTCTGTTGTGATGAATTGCTGTTGCATTGTGATGAATTGTTGTTGTATTGTGATGAAGTTCTGTTGCTTTTTGATGAATTTTTTTTGTGTTGTGATTGAATTGCTGGTCTGTTGTGTGAATTGCTGCTGGTTGTGATTAACTGCTGTTGTGTCGAATTTCTAGTGCGTTTTGATGAATTGCTGTTGCGTTGTGATGAATTGCTGTTGTGTTGTGATGAATTGCTGTTGTGTTGTGATGAATTGCTGTTGTGTTGTGTGAATTGCTGGTGTTTGTGATGAATTGCTGGTGTGTTGTGATGAATTGCTGTTGTGTTGTGATGAATTGCTGTTGTGTTGTGATGAATTGCTGGTGTGTTGTGATGAATAGCTGTTGTGTTGTGATGAATTGCTGGTGTGTTGTGATGAATAACTGGTGTTTTTGTGAATTACTGTCGCGTTGTGATTTGAAGAATTGCTGCTGTGTTGTGATGAATTGCTGGTGTGTTGTGATGAATTGCTGTTGTGTTGTGATTAATTGCTGGTTTGTTGTGATGAATTGCTGGTGTGTTGTGATGAATTGCTGTTGCGTTGTGATGAATTGCTGTTCAGTTGTGATGAATTGCTGTTGTGTTGTGATGAATTGCTGGTGTTGTTGTGATGAATTGCTGTTGTGTTGTGATGAATTGCTGTTGCATTGTGATGAATTGCTGTTGTGTTGTGATGAATTGCTGTTGCGTTGTGATGAAATGCTGGTGTGTTGTGATGAATTGCTGTTGCGTTGTGATGAATTGCTGTTTTGTTGTGATGAATTGCTGGTGTTTTGATGAAATGCTGGTGTGTTGTGATGAATTGCTGTTGCGTTGTGATGAATTGCTGTTGTGTTGTGATGAATTGCTGTTTTGTTGTGATGAAGTTCTATTGCTTTGTGATCAATTGCTTTTTGTTGTGATGAATTGCTGGTTTGTTGTGATGAATTGCTGGTGTGTTGTGATGAATTGCTGTTGTGTTGTGATGAATTGCTGTTGTGTTGTGATGAATTGCTGATGTGTTTTGTGATGAATTGCTGGTGTGTTTTGTGAATTGCTGTTGTGTTGTGATCAATTGCTGTTGTGTTGTGATGAATTGCTGTTGTGTTATGATGAAGTTCTGTTGCTTTGTGATGAATTGCTTTTGTGTTGTCATGAATTGCTGGATTGTTGTGATGAATTCCTGCTGTGTTGTGATGAATTGCTGTTGTGTTGTGATGAATTGCTGTTGTGTTGTGATGAATTGCTGTTTGGTTTGTGATGAATTGCTGTTGCATTGTGATGAATTGCTGTTTTGTTGTGTGAATTGCTGTTGCGTTGTGATGAATTGCTGGTGTGTTGTGATGAATTGCTGTTGTGTTGTGATGAATTGCTGTTGTGTTGTGATGAATTGCTGGTGTTTTTTGATGAATTACTGGTGTGTTGTGATGAATTGCTGTTGTGTTGTGATGAATAGCTGTTGTGTTGTGATTAAATGCTGGTGTGTTGTGATGAATTGCTGGTGTGTTGTGATGAATTGCTGTTGTGTTGTGATGAATTGCTGTTGTGTTGTGATGAATTGCTGGTGCGTTTTGATGAATTGCTGTTGCATTGTGATGAATTGCTGTTGTGTTGTGATGAATTGCTGGTGCGTTGTGATGAATTGCTGTTGTGTTGTGATGAATTGCTGGTGTGTTGTGATGAATTGCTGGTGTTTTGTGATGAATTGCTGTTCTGTTGTTATTGTGATGAATTGCTGTTGTGTTGTGATGAATTGCTCTTTGTGTTGTGATGAATTGCTGGTTTGTTGTGATTAATTGCTGTTGCATTGTGATGAATCACTGTTGTGTTGTGATGAATTGCTGTTGCATTGTGATGAATTGCTGGTGTGTTTTGATGAATTGCTGTTGCGTTGTGATGAATTGCTGTTGTGTTGTGATTAATTGCTGGTTTGT
Organism: Gymnothorax javanicus; assembly: GCA_029692085.1. NCBI lineage: Eukaryota > Metazoa > Chordata > Actinopteri > Anguilliformes > Muraenidae > Gymnothorax > Gymnothorax javanicus. Next base: position 127,341,499 of record CM056200.1, on the reverse strand, counting down.
TGTGATGAATTGCTGGTGTGTTGTGATGAATTGCTGTTGTGTTGTGATGAATTGCTGTTGCATTGTGATGTGAAGAATTGCTGGTGTGTTGTTATGAATTGCTGGTGTGTTGTGATGAATTGCTGTTCAGTTGTGATGAATTGCTGTTGCATTGTGATGAATTGTTGTTGTATTGTGATGAAGTTCTGTTGCTTTTTGATGAATTTTTTTTGTGTTGTGATTGAATTGCTGGTCTGTTGTGTGAATTGCTGTTGCGTTGTGATGAATTGCTGTTGTTTTGATGAATTGCTGGTGCGTTTTGATGAATTGCTGTTGCGTTGTGATGAATTGCTGTTGTGTTGTGATGAATTGCTGGTGTGCTGTCATGAATTGCTGTTGTGTTGTGTGAATTGCTGGTGTGTTGTGATGAATTGCTGGTGTGTTCTGATGAATTGCTGTTGTGTTGTGATGAATTGCTGTTGTGTTGTGTGAATTGCTGGTGTGTTGTGTGATGAATAGCTGTTGTGTTGTGATGAATTGCTGGTGTGTTGTGATGAATTACTGGTGTGTTTTGATGAATTACTGTGTTTGATTTGAAGAATTGCTGCTGTGTTGTGATGAATTGCTGGTGCGTTGTGATGAATGGCTGTTGTGTTGTGATGAATTGCTGGTTTGTTGTGATGAATTGCTGGTGTGTTGTGTGAATTGCTGTTGTGTTGAAATGAATTGCTGTTGTGTTGTGATGAATTGCTGTTGTGTTGTGATGAATTGCTGGTGTATTGTGATGAATTGCTGTTGTTTTGTGTGAATTGATGTTGTGTTGTGATGAATTGCTGTTGTGTTGTGATGAATTGCTGGTGTGTTGTGATGAATTGCTGTTGCGTTGTGATGATGAATGACTGTTTTGTTGTGATGAATTGCTGTCGTGTTTTGATGATTGCTGTTGTGTTGTGATGAATTGCTGTTGTGTTTGTGATGAATTACTGTTGTGTTGTGATGAATTGCTGTTTTGTTGTGATGAATTGCTGTTGTTTTGTGATGAATTGCTGTTGTGTTGTGATGAATTGCTGGTGTGTTGTGATGAATTGCTGTTGTGTTGTGATGAATTGCTGTTGTGTTGTGATGAATTGCTGTTGTGTTTTGATGAATTGCTGTTGTGTTGTGATGAATTGCTTTTTTTTGTGATGAATTGCTGTTTGTTGTGATGAATTGCTGTTGTGTTGTGATGAATTGCTGTTGTGTTGTGATGTTGTGATGAATTGCTGTTGTGTTGTGATGAATTGCTGGTGTGTTGTGATGAATTGCTGTTGTGTTGTGATGAATTGCTGGTGCGCTGTGATGAATTGCTGTTGTGTTGTGTGAATTGCTGGTGGGTTGTGATGAATTGCTGGTGTGTTGTGATGAATTGCTGGTGTGTTGTGATGAATTGCTGTTGTGTTGTGTGAATTGCTGGTGTGTTGTGATGAATGCTGTTGTGTTGTGATGAATTGCTGGTGTGTTGTGATGAATTGCTGGTGTGTTTTGATGAATTGCTGGTGTGTTGTGATTTGAAGAATTGCTGTTGTGTTGTGATGAATTGCTGGTGTGTTTTGTGATGAATTGCTGTTGTGTTGTGATGAATTGCTGGTTTGTTGTGATGAATTGCTGGTGTGTTGTGTGAATTGCTGTTGCGTTGTGATGAATTGCTGTTCAGTTGTGATGAATTGCTGTTGTGTTGTGATGAATTGCTGTTGTGTTGTGATGAATTGCTGTTGTTTTGTGATGAATTGCTGTTGTGTTGTGATGAATTGCTGTGCGTTGTGATTTGCTGTTTGGTTTTGATGAATTGCTTTTGCATTGTGATGAATTGCTGTTGTGTTGTGATGAATTGCTGTTGCGTTGTGATGAATTGCTGTTGTGTTGTGTGAATTGCTGTTGCGTTGTGATGAATGCTGTTGTGTTGTGATGAATTGCTGTTGTGTTTTGATGAATTGCTGGTGTGTTGTGATGAATTGCTGGTGTGTTGTGATGAATTGCTGTTGTGTTGTGATGAATTGCTGTTTTGTTGTGATGAAGTTCTATTGCTTTGTGATCAATTGCTTTTTGTTATGATGAATTGCTGGTTTGTTTTGATGAATTGCTGGTGTGTTGTGATGAATTGCTGTTGTGTTGTGATGAATTGCTGGTGTGTTGTGATGAATTGCTGGTGTGTTTTGTGATGAATTGCTGGTGTGTTTTGTGAATTGCTGTTGTGTTGTGATGAATTGCTGTTGTGTTGTGATGAATTGCTGTTGTGTTGTGATGAATTGCTGTTGCTTTGTGATGAATTGCTTTTGTGTTGTGATGAATTGCTGGTTTGTTGTGATGAATTGCTGTTGTGTTGTGATGAATTGCTGTTGTGTTGTGATGAATTGCTGTTGTGTTGTGATGAACTGCTGTTTGTTTTGTGATGAATTGCTGTTGCATTGTGATGAATTGCTGTTGTGTTGTGATGAATTGCTGTTGCGTTGTGATGAATTGCTGTTGTGTTGTGATGAATTGCTGTTGTGTTGTGATGAATTGCTGTTGTGTTGTGATGAATTGCTGTTGCATTTTGATGAATTGCTGGTGTGTTGTGATGAATTGCTGTTTTGTGTTGTGATGAATTGCTGTTGTGTTGTGATGAATTGCTGGTGTGTTGTGATGAATTACTGGTGTGTTATGATGAATTGCTGTTGTGTTGTGATGAATTGCTGTTGTGTTGTGATGAATTGCTGGTGTGTTGTGATGAATTGCTGTTGTTTGTGATGAATTGCTGTTGTGTTGTGATGAATTGCTGGTGTGTTGTGATGAATTGCTGTTGTGTTGTGATGAATTGCTGGTGTGTTGTGATGAATTGCTGGTGTTTTGTGATGAATTGCTGTTGTGTTGTGATGTGAATTGCTGTTGTGTTGTGATGAATTGCTGTTGCGTTGTGATGAATTGCTGTTTGTTGTGATGAACTGTTGTTGCATTGTGATGAATGCTGTTGTGTTGTGATGAATTGCTGTTGTGTTGTGATGAATTGCTGTTGTGTTGTGATGAATTGCTGTTGTGTTTTGTGATGAATTGCTGTTGGTTTTGATGAATTGCTGTTGCATTGTGATGAATTGCTGTTGTGTTGTGATGAATTGCTGTTGCGTTGTGATGAATTGCTGTTGTGTTGTGATGAATTGCTGGTTTGTTGTGATGAATTGCTGGTGTGTTGTGATGAATTGCTGTTGTGTTGTGATGAATTGTTGTTGCATTTGATGTGATGAATTGCTGTTGTGTTGTGATGAATTGCTGGTGTGTTGTGATGAATTGCTGTTGTGTGTTGTGATGAATTGCTGTTGCATTGTGATGAATTGTTGTTGTATTGTGATGAATTGCTGTTGTGTTTTGATGAATTTTGTTGTGTTGTGATGAATTGCTGGTCTGGTTGTTGTGATGAATTGCTGTTGTGTTGTGATGAATTGCTGTTGTGTTGTGATGATTTGCTGTTGTTTTGATGAATTGCTGTTGTGTTGTGATGAATTGCTGGTGTGTTTGATGAATTGCTGTTGTGTTTGTGAATTGCTGGTGGGTTGTGATGAATTGCTGGTGTGTTGTGATGAATTGCTGGTGTGTTGTGATGAATTGCTGTTGTGTTGTGATGAATTGCTGGTGTGTTGTGATGAATTGCTGTTGTGTTGTGATGAATTGCTGTTTGTTGTGATGAATTGCTGTTGTGTTGTGATGAATTGCTGGTGTTGTTTTGATGAATTGCTGTTGTGTTGTGATGAATTGCTGGTGTTGTGATGTGTTGTGTTGTGTTGTGATGAATTGCTGGTGTGTTGTGATGAATTGCTGGTGTGTTGTGATGAATTTGTGTTGTTGTGATGAATTGCTGTTGTGTTGTGATGAATTGCTGTTGTGTTGTGATGAATTGCTGGTGTGTTGTGATGAATTGCTGTTGTTTTGTGATGAATTGCTGTTGTGTTGTGATGAATTGCTGTTGTGTTGTGATGAATTGCTGTTTGTTTTGATGAATTGCTGTTGCATTGTGATGAATTGCTGTTGTGTTGTGATGAATTGCTGTTGTGTTGTGATGAATTGCTGGTGTGTTGTGATGAATTGCTGTTGTGTTGTGATGAATGACTGTTGTGTTGTGATGAATTGCTGTCTGTGTTTTGATGAATTGCTGGTGTGTTGTGTGAATTGCTGTTGCGTTGTGATGAATTGCTGTTGTGTTGTGATGAATTGCTGTTTTGTTGTGATGAATTGCTGTTGCTTTGTGATGAATTGCTGTTGTGTTGTGATGAATTGCTGGTGTGTTGTGATGAATTGCTGTTGCGTTGTGATGAATTGCTGTTGTGTTGTGATGAATTGCTGTTGTGTTGTGATGAATTGCTGTGTTGTTTGTGATGAAATGCTTTTTGTTGTGATGAATTGCTGTTGTTTGTTGTGATGAATTGCTGTTGTGTTGTGATGAATTGCTGTTGTGTTGTGATGAATTGCTGTTGTGTTGTTGTGATGAATTGCTGTTGTGTTTGTGATGAATTGCTGTTGTGTTGTGATGAATTGCTGTTGTGTTGTGATGAATTGCTGTTGTGTTGTGATGAATTGCTGGTTTGTTGTGATGAATTGCTGTTGTGTTGTGATGAATTGCTGTTGTGTTGTGATGAATTGCTGTTGTGTTGTGATGAATTGCTGGTGTGTTGTGATGAAATTGCTGGTGTGTAATGAATTGCTTTTTGTGTTGTGATGAATTGCTGTTGTGTTGTGATGAATTGCTGTTGTGTTTTGATGAATTGCTGTTGCATTGTGATGAATTGCTTTTGGGTTGTGATGAATTGCTGGTGTGTTTTGATGAATTGCTGTTGCGTTGTGATGAATTGCTGTTGTGTTGTGATGAATTGCTAGTGTGTTGTGATGAATTGCTGGTGTGTTGTGATTAATTGCTGTTGTGTTGTGATGAATTGCTGTTGTGTTGTGATGAATTGCTGTTGCGTTGTGATGAATTGCTGGTGTGTTGTGATGAATTGCTGTTGTGTTGTGATGAATTGCTGTTGTGTTTTGATGAATTGCTGTTGCATTGTGATGAATTGCTGGTGTGTTGTGATGAATTGCTGTTGTGTTGTGATGAATTGCTGTTGTGTTGTGATGAATTGCTGGTTTTGTTGTGATGAATTGCTGGTGTGTTGTGATGAATTGCTGTTGTGTTGTGATGAATTGCTTGTGTTGTGTTGTGATGAATTGCTGGTGTGTTGTGTGATGAATTGCTGGTGTGTTGTGATGAATTGCTGTTGTGTTGTGATGAATTGCTGTTGTGTTGTGATGAATTGCTGTTGTGTTGTGATGAATTGCTGGTGTGTTGTGATGAATTGCTGTTGTGTTGTGTGAATTGTTGTTGTGTTGTGATGAATTGCTGTTGTGTTGTGATGAATTGCTGTTGTGTTGTGATGAATTGCTGGTGTGTTGTGATGAATTGCTGGTGTGTTGTGTGAATTGATGGTGTGTTGTGATGAATTGCTGTTGCATTGTGATTAACTGCTGTTTGGTTTGTGATGAATTGCTGTTGCATTGTGATGAATTGCTGTTGTGTTGTGATGAATTGCTGTTGCGTTGTGATGAATTGCTGGTGTGTTGTGATGAATTGCTGTTGTGTTGTGATGAATTGCTGTTGTGTTGTGATGAATTGCTGTTGTGTTTGTGATGAATTGCTGGTGTGTTGTGATGAATTGCTGTTGCGTTGTGATGAATGACTGTTGTTTTGTGATGAATTGCTGTTGTGTTGTGATGAATTGCTGTTCCTTTTGATGAATTGCTGTTGTGTTGTGATGAATTGCTCGTGTTATGTAATGAACAGCTGTTGTGATCTGATGAATTCCTGTTGCGTTGTGATGAATTGCTGTTGTGTTGTGATGAATTGCTGTTGTGTTGTGATGAATTGCTCTTGCATTGTGATGAATTGTTGTTCAGTTGTGATGAATTGCTGTTGTGTTGTGATGAATTGCTGGTGTGTTGTGTGAATTGCTGGTGTGTTGTGATGAATTGCTGTTGTGTTGTGATGAATTGCTGTTGTGTTGTGATGAATTGCTGGTGTGTTGTGATGAATTGCTGTGTGTGTTGTGTGAATTGCTGTTGCGTTGTGATGAATTGCTGTTGTGTTGTGATGAATTGCTGTTGCGTTGTGATGAATTGCTGTTGTGTTGTGATGAATTGTTGTGTGTTGTGATGAATTGCTTTTGTGTTGTGATGAATTGCTGGTGTGTTGTGATGAATTGCTGGTGTGTTGTGATGAATTGCTGTTGTGTTGTGATGAATTGCTGTTGTGTTGTGATGAATTGCTGGTGTGTTGTGTGATGAATTGCTGTTGTGTTGTGATGAATTGCTGGTTGTGTTGTGATGAATTGCTGTTGTGTTGTGATGAATTGCTGTTGTGTTGTGATGAACTGCTGTTTGGTTTGTGATGAATTGCTGTTGCATTGTGATGAATTGCTGTTGTGTTGTGATTAATTGCTGTTGTGTTGTGATGAATTGCTGTTGTGTTTGTGATGAATTGCTGTTGCGTTGTGATGAATTGCTGTTGTGTTGTGATGAATTGCTGTTGTGTTGTGATGAATTGCTGTTGTGTTGTGATGAATTGCTGTTGTGTTGTGATGAATTGCTGTTGTGTTGTGATGAATTGCTGGTGTGTTGTGATGAATTACTGGTGTGTTGTGTGAATTGCTGTTGTGTTGTGATGAATTGCTGTTGTGTTGTGATGAATTGCTGGTGCGTTTTGATGAATTGCTGTTGCGTTGTGATGAATTGCTGTTGTGTTGTGATGAATTGCTGGTTGCTGTCATGAATTGCTGTTGTGTTGTGTGAATTGCTGGTGGGTTGTGATGAATTGCTGGTTGTTTTGTGATGAATTGCTGTTCTGTTGTTTTGTGATGAATTGCTGGTGTGTTGTGATGAATTGCTGTTGCGTTGTGATGAATTGCTGTTGTGTTGTGATGAATTGCTGTTGCATTGTGATGAATTGCTGTTGTGTTGTGATGAATTGCTGTTGTGTTGTGATGAATTGCTGTGTGTTGTGATGAATTGCTGTTGCATTGTGATGAATTGCTGTTGTGTTTTGATGAATTGCTGTTGTGTTGTGATGAATTGCTGGTGTGTTGTGATGAATTGCTGGTGTGTTGTGATGAATTGCTGTTGTGTTGTGATGAATTGCTGTTGTGTTGTGATGAATTGCTGGTGTGTTGTGATGAATTGCTGGTGTGTTGTGATGAATTGCTGTTCTGTTTGTGATGAATTGCTGGTGTGTTGTGATGAATTGCTGTTGCGTTGTGATGAATTGCTGTTGTGTTGTGATGAATTGCTGTTGCATTGTGATTGAATTGCTGTTGCGTTGTGATTAATTGCTGTTGTGTTGTGATGAATTTCTGGTGTGTTGTGATGAATTGCTGTTGCATTGTGATGAATTGCTGTTGGTTTTGATGAATTGCTGTTGTGTTGTGATGAATTGCTGGTGTGTTGTGTTGATGAATTGCTGGTGTGTTGTGATGAATTGCTGTTGTGTTGTGATGAATTGCTGTTGTGTTGTGATGTGATGAATTGCTGGTGTGTTGTGATGAATTGCTGTTGTGTTGTGATGAATTGCTGTTGTGTTGTGATTATTTGCTGTTGCATTGTGATGAATTGCTTTTGTATTGTGATGAAGTGCTGTTGCTTTTTGATGAATTGCTTTTGTGTTGTGATGAATTGCTGGTGTGTTGTGATGAATTGCTGTTGCGTTGTGATGAATTGCTGTTGGGTTGTAATGAATTGTTGTTCAGTTGTGATGAATTGCTTTTGTGTTGTGATGAATTGCTGGTGTGTTGTGATGAATTGCTGTGGTGTGTTGTGATGAATTGCTGGTGTGTTTGATGAATTGTTGATGCGTTGTGATGAATTGCTGTTGTGTTTGTGATGAATTGCTGTTGTGTTGTGATGAATTGCTGTTGTATTGTGATGAATTGCTGTTGTGTTGTGTGAATTGCTGGTGTGTTGTGATGAATTGCTGTTGTGTTGTGATGAATTGCTGTTGGTTTGTGATGAATTGCTGTTGTGTTGTGATGAATTGCTGTTGTGTTGTGATGAATTGCTGTTGTGTTGTGATGAATTGCTGTTGTGTTGTGATGAATTGCTGTTGTGTTGTGATGAATGACTGTTGTGTTGTGATGAATTGCTGTTGTGTTGTGATGAATTGCTGGTTGTGTTGTGATGAATTGCTGTTGTGTTGTGATGAATTGCTGTTTTTTGTGATGAATTGCTGTTGTGTTGTGATGAATTGCTGTTGCTTTGTGATGAATTGCTGTTGTGTTGTGATGAATTGCTGTTGTGTTGTGATGAATTGCTGTTGTGTTGTGATGAATTGTTGTTGTGTTGTGATGAATTGCTGTTGTGTTGTGATGAATTGCTGGTGTGTTGTGATGAATTGCTGTTGTGTTGTGATGAATTGCTGTTGTGTTGTGATGAATTGCTGGTGTGTTGTGATGAATTGCTGGTGTGTTGTGATGAATTGCTGTTGTGTTGTAATGAATTGCTGTTGTGTTGTGATGAATTGCTGTTGTGTTGTGATAAATTGCTGTTGCATTGTGATGAATTGCTGTTTGTGTTGTGATGAATTGCTGTTGTGTTGTGATGAATTGCTGGTGTGTTGTGATGAATTGCTGGTGTGTTGTGATGAATTGCTGTTGTGTTGTGATGAATTGCTGTTGTGTTGTGATGAATTGCTGTTGTGTTGTGATGTGAAGAATTGCTGGTGTTGTGATGAATTGCTGTTGTGTTTTGATGAATTGCTGTTGTGTTGTGATGAATTGCTGTTGTGTTGTGATGAATTGCTGGTGTGTTGTGATGAAATGCTGTTGTGTTGTGATGAATTGCTGGTGTGTTGTGATGAATTGCTGTTGTGTTGTGATGAATTGCTGTTGTGTTGTGATGAATTGCTGTTGTGTTGTGATGAATTGCTGTTGTGTTGTGATGAATTGCTGTTGTGTTGTGATGAATTGCTGGTGAATTGTTGTGATGAATTGCTGTTGTGTTGTGATGAATTGCTGTTGTGTTGTGATGAATTGCTGGTGTTTTGTGATGAATTGCTGTTCTGTGTTGTGATGAATTGCTGTTGTGTTGTGATGAATTGCTGTTGTGTTGTGATGAATTGCTGTTGTGTTGTGATGAATTGCTGTTGTGTTGTGATGAATTTGCTGTTGTGTTGTGATTAATTGCTGTTGTGTTGTGATGAATTGCTGTTGTGTTGTGATGAATTGCTGTTGCATTGTGTTGAATGAATTGCTGTTGTGTTTGATGAATTGCTGTTGTGTTGTGATGAATTACTGGTGTGTTGTGATGAATTGCTGGTGTGTTGTGATGAATTGCTGTTGTGTTGTGATGAATTGCTGTTGTGTTGTGATGAATTGAATTGGTGTGTTGTGATGAATTGCTGTGTTGTGATGAATTGCTGTTTGTGTTTGATGAATTGAATTGCTGTTTGATGAATTGCTGTTGTGTTGTGATGAATTGCTGTTGTGTTGTGATGAATTGCTGTTGTGTTGTGATGAATTGCTGTTGTGTTGTGATGAATTGCTGTTGTGTTGTGATGAATTTCTGTGTTGAAATGCTGTTGTGTTGTGATGAATTGCTGTTGTGTTGTGATGAATTGCTGTTGTGTTGTGATGAATTGCTGGTGTGTTGTGATGAATTTGTGTTGTGATGAATTGCTGTTGTGTTGTGATGAATTGCTGTTGTGTTGTGATGAATGAATTGCTGTGTTGTGATGATGAATTGCTGTTGTGTTGTGATGAATTGCTGTTGTGTTGTGATGAATTGCTGTTGTGTTGTGATGAATTGCTGTTGTATTGTGATGAATTGCTGTTGTTGATGAATTGCTGTTGTGTTGTTGAATTGCTGGTGCGTTGTGATGAATTGCTGTTGTGTTGTGATGAATTGCTGTTGTGTTGTGATGAATTGCTGTTGTGTTGTGATGAATTGCTGTTGTGTTGTGATGAATTGCTGGTGTGTTGTGATGAATTGCTGGTGTGTTGTGATGAATTGCTGGTGTGTTGTGATGAATTGCTGTTGTGTTGTGATGAATTGCTGTTGTTTGTGATGAATTGCTGTTGTGTTGTGATGAATTGCTGTTGTGTTGTGATGAATTGCTGTTGTGTTGTGATGAATTGCTGTTGTGTTGTGATGAATTGCTGTTGTGTTGTGATGAATTGCTGTTTGTGTTGTGATGAATTGCTGTTGTGTTGTGATGAATTGCTGTTGTGTTGTGATGAATTGCTGTTGTGTTGTGATGAATTGCTGGTGTGTTGTGATGAATTGCTGTTGTGTTGTGATGAATTGCTGTTGTGTTGTGATGAATTGCTGTTGTGTTGTGATGAATTGCTGTGTGTGTGATGAATTGCTGTTGTGTTGTGATGAATTGCTGTTGTGTTGTGATGAATTGCTGTTGTGTTGTGATGAATTGCTGTTGTGTTGTGATGAATTGCTGTTGTGTTGTGATGAATTGCTGTTGTGTTGTGATGAATTGCTGTTGTGTTGTGATTGCTGATGTTGTGATTGCTGTTGTTGTGATGAATTGCTGTTTGTGTTGTGATGAATTGCTGGTGTGTTGTGATGAATTGCTGTTGCGTTGTGATGAATTGCTGTTGTGTTGTGATGAATTGCTGTTGTGTTGTGATGAATTGCTGGTGTGTTGTGATGAATTGCTGTTGTGTTGTGATGAATTGCTGTTGTGTTGTGATGAATTGCTGTTGTGTTGTGATGAATTGCTGTTGTGTTGTGATGAATTGCTGTTGTGTTGTGATGAATTGCTTTTGTGTTGTGATGAATTGCTGGTGTGTTGTGATGAATTGCTGTTGTGTTGTGATGAATTGCTTTTGTGTTGTGATGAATTGCTGTTGTGTTGTGATGAATTGCTGTTGTGTTGTGATGAATTGCTGGTGTGTTGTGATGAATTGCTGTTGCGTTGTGATGAATTGCTGTTGTGTTGTGATGAATTGCTGGTGTGTTGTGATGAATTGCTTGTGTGTTGATGAATTGCTGTTGTGTTGTGATGAATTGCTGTTGTGTTGTGATGAATTGCTGTTGTGTTGTGATGAATTGCTGTTGTGCTGTTGTGATGAATTGCTGTTGTGTTGTGATGAATTGCTGGTGTGTTGTGATGAATTGCTGTTGCGTTGTGATGAATTGCTGTTTGGTTTCTGATGAATTGCTGTTGTGTTGTGATGAATTGCTGTTGTGTTGTGATGAATTGCTGTTGCATTTTGATGAATTGCTGATGTGTTTGATGAATTGTGTTGTTGATGTTTTTGTGTGATGAATTGCTGTTGTGTTTGATGAATTGCTGTTGTGTTGTGATGAATTGCTGTTGTGTTGTGATGAATTGCTGTTGTGTTGTGATGAATTGCTGTTGTGTTGTGATGAATTGCTGTTGTGTTGTGATGAATTGCTGTTGTGTTGTGATGAATTGCTGTTTGTTGTGATGAATTGCTGTTGTGTTGTGATGAATTGCTGGTGTGTTTGATGAATTGCTGTTGTGTTGTGATGAATTGCTGTTGTGTTGTGATGAATTGCTGTTGTGTTGATGAATTGCTGTTGTGCTGATGAATTGCTGTTGTGTTGTGAATTGCTGTTGTGTTGATTGATGTTGTGTTGCTGATGTGTTTTTGCTGTGCTGTTGTGTTGTGATGAATTGCTGTTGTGTTGTGATGAATTGCTGTTGTGTTGTGATGAATTGCTGTGTGTTGTGATGAATTGCTGTTGTGTTGTGATGAATTGCTGTTGTGTTGTGATGAATTGCTGTTGCTGTTGTGATGAATTGCTGTTGTGTTGTGATGAATTGCTGTTGTGTTGTGATGAATTGCTGTTGTGTTGTGATGAATTGCTGTTGTGTTGTGATGAATTGCTGTTGTGTTGTGATGAATTGCTGTTGTGTTGTGATGAATTGCTGTTGTGTTGTGATGAATTGCTGTTGTGTTTGATGAATTGCTGTTGTGTTGTGATGAATTGCTGTTGTGTTGTGATGAATTGCTGTTGTGTTGTGATGAATTGCTGTGTGTTGTGATGAATTGCTGTTGTGTGTTTGATGAATTGCTGTTTTGTTGTGATGAATTGCTGTTGTGTTGTGATGAATTGCTGTTGTGTTGTGATGAATTGCTGTTGTGTTGTGATGAATTGCTGTTGTGTTGTGATGAATTGCTGTTGTGTTGTGATGAATTGCTGTTGTGTTGTGATGAATTGCTGTTGTGTTGTGATGAATTGCTGTTGTGTTGTGATGAATTGCTGTTGTGTTGTGATGAATTTTGTGTTGAATGCTTTTGTGTTGATGAATTGCTGTTTGTTGTGATGAATGAATGGTGTGTTGTGTTGTGATGAATTGCTGTTGTGTTGTGATGAATTGCTGTTGTGTTGTGATGAATTGCTTTTGTTTTGTGATGAATTGCTGTTGCATTGTGATGAATTGCTGTTGTGTTGTGATGAATTGCTGTTGTGTTGTGATGAATTGCTGTTGTGTTGTGATGAATTGCTGTTGCGTTGGGATGAATTGCTGTTGTGTTGTGATGAATTGCTGTTGTGCATTTTGATTAATTGCTGGTGTGTTGTGATGAATTGCTGTTGTGTTAGGATGAATTGCTGTTGTGTTGTGATTAAATGCTGGTGTGTTGTGATGAATTGCTGGTGTGTTGTGATGAATTGTTGTTGCTGTTGTGATGAATTGCTGTTGCGTGTTGATGAATTGCTGTTGTGTTGTGATGAATTGCTGTTGTGTTGTGATTAATTGCTGGTGCGTTGTGATGAATTGCTGTTTTGTTGTGATGAATTGCTGGTGGGTTGTGATGAATTGCTGTTGGTGTGTTGTGATGAATTGCTGTTCTGTTGTTATGTGATGAATTGCTGTTGTGTTGTGATGAATTGCTGTTTGCGTTGTGATGAATTGCTGTTGTGTTGTGATTAATTGCTGTTGCATTGTGATGAATTACTGTTGCGTTGTGATTAATTGCTGTTGTGTTGTAATGAATTGCTGTTGTGTTGTGATGAATTGCTGTTGCGTTGTGATGAATGGCTGTTGGGTTTTGATGAATTGCTGTTGTGTTGTGATGAATTGCTGGTGTGTTTTGTGAATTGCTGTTGTGTTGTGATGAATTGCTATTGTGATGTGATGAAGTTCTGTTGCTTTGTGATGAATTGCTTTTGTGTTGTGATGAATTGCTGTTGTGTGTGATGAATGAAGTTTGATGTTGTGATGAATTGCTTTTGTGTTGTGATGAATTACTGGTTTGTTGTGATGAATTGCTGGTGTGTTGTGATGAATTGCTGGTGTGTTTTGTGATGAATTGCTGCTGGGTTTTGTGAATTGCTGTTGTTGTGTGATGATTTGCTGGTGTGTTGTGATGAATTTCTTTTGCGTTGTGATCAATTGCTGTTGTGTTGTGATGAATTGCTGTTGTGTTATGATGAATTGCTGTTGTGTTATGATGAAGTTCTGTTGCTTTGTGATGAATTGCTTTTGTGTTGTGATGAATTGCTGGATTGTTTTGATGAATTGCTGGTGTGTTGTGATGAATTGCTGTTGTGTTGTGATGAATTGCTGTTGTGTTGTGATGAACTGCTTTTGTTTTGTGATGAATTGCTGTTGCATTGTGATGAATTGCTGTTGCGTTGTGATTAATTGCTGTTGCGTTGTAATGAATTGCTGGTGTGTTGTGATGAATTGCTGTTGCGTTGGGATGAATTGCTGTTGTGTTGTGATGAATTGCTGTTGCATTTTGATTAATTACTGGTGTGTTGTGATGAATTGCTGTTGCGTTGTGATGAATTGCTGTTGTGTTGTGATTAATTGCTGTTGTGTTGTGATGAATTGCTGGTGTGTTGTGATGAATTGCTGTTGCGTTGTGATTAATTGCTGTTGTGTTGTGATGAATTGCTGTTGTGTTGATGAATTGCTGTTGTGTTGTGATGAACAGTGTTGTGTTGTCATGAATTGCTGGTGTGTTGTGATGAATTGCTGTTGTGTTGTGATGAATTGCTGGTGTGTTGTGATGAATTGCTGGTGTTTTGTGATGAATTGCTGTTCTGTTGTTATGTGAAGAATTGATGGTGTGTTGTGATGAATTGCTGTTGCGTTGTGATGAATAGCTGTTGTGTTGTGATTAATTGCTGTTGCATTGTGATGAATTGCTGTTGTGTTGTGATTAATTGCTGTTGTGTTGTGATGAATTGCTGGTGTGTTGTGATGAATTGCTGTTGTTGTGATGAATTGCTGTTGTGTTTTGATGAATTGCTGTTGCATTGTGATGAATTGCTGTTGTGTTGTGATGAATTGCTGGTTTGTTGTGATGAATTGCTGGTGTGTTGTGATGAATTGCTTTTGTGTTGTGATGCTGTTGCTGTTGTGTTGTTGTGATGAATTGCTGTTGTGTTGTGATGAATTGCTGTTGTGTTTTGATGAATTGCTGTTGTGTTGTGATGAATTGCTGGTGCGTTGTCATGAATTGCTGTTGTGTTGTGTGAATTGCTGGTGGGTTGTGTGAATTGCTGGTGTGTTGTGATGAATTGCTGGTGTGTTGTGATGAATTGCTGTTGTGTTGTGTGAATTGAATTGTTGATGTGTTGTGTGTGTGATGAATTGTTGTGTTGTGATGATGAATTGCTGGTGTGTTGTGATGAATTGCTGGTGTTTTTTGTGAATTACTGTCGCGTTGTTATTTGAAGAATTGCTGCTGTGTTCTGATGAATTGCTGTTGTGTTGTGATGAATTGCTGTTGTGTTGTGATTAATTGCTGGTTTGTTGTGATGAATTGCTGGTGTGTTGTGTGAATTGCTGTTGCGTTGAAATGAATTGCTGTTCAGTTGTGATGAATTGCTGTTGTGTTGTGATGCATTGCTGGTGTATTGTGATGAATTGCTGTTGTGTTGTGTGAATTGATGTTGTGTTGTGATGAATTGCTGTCGTGTTGTGATTAATTGCTGTTTGGTTTTGATGAATTGCTGTTGCATTGTGATGAATTGCTGTTGTGTTGTGATGAATTGCTGTTGTGTTGTGATGAAATGCTGGTGTGTTGTGTGAATTGCTGTTGTGTTGTGATGAATTGCTGTTTTGTTGTGATGAATTGCTGTTGCTTTGTGATGAATTGCTGTTGTGTTGTGATGAATTGCTGGTGTGTTTTGATGAATTGCTGTTGTGTTGTGATGAATTGCTGGTGTGTTTTGATGAATTGCTGTTGTGTTGTGATGAATTGCTTTTGTGTTGTGATGAATTGCTGTTGCTGTTGTGATGAATTGCTTTGTGTTGTGATGAATTGCTGTTGTGTTGTGATGAATTGCTGTTGTGTTGTGATGAATTGCTTTTGTGTTGTGATGAATTGCTGGTGTGTTGTGATGAATTGCTGGTGTGTTGTGATGAATTGCTGTTGTTTGTGATGAATTGCTGTTGTGTTGTGATGAATTGCTGTTGTGTTGTGATGAATTGCTGGTTTGTTGTGATGAATTGCTTTTGCGTTGTGATGAATTGCTGTTGTGTTGTGATGAATTGCTGTTGTGTTATGATGAATTGCTGTTGTGTTGTGATGAAGTTCTGTTGCTTTGTGATGAATTGCTTTTGTGTTGTGATGAATTGCTGGATTGTTGTGATGAATTCCTGGTGTGTTGTGATGGATTGCTGTTGTGTTGTGATGAATTGCTGTTGTGTTGTGATGAACTGCTTTTTGTTTTGTGATGAATTGCTGTTGCATTGTGATTAATTACTGTTGCGTTGTGATTAATTGCTGTTGCGTTGTAATGAATTGCTGGGGAGTTGTGATGAATTGCTGTTGCGTTGGGATGAATTGCTGTTGCGTTGTGATGAATTGCTGTTGCATTTTTGATGAATTGCTGGTGTGTTGTGATGAATTGCTGTTGTGTTGTGATGAATTGCTGTTGTGTTGTGATTAAATGCTGGTGTGTTGTGATGAATTACTGGTGTGTTGTGTGAATTGCTGTTGTGTTGTGCTTATTTGCTGTTATGTTGTGATGAATTGCTGGTGCATTTAGATGAATTGCTGAAGCGTTGTGATGAATTGCTGTTGTGTTGTGATGAATTGCTGGTGCTGTCATGAATTGCTGTTTTGTTGTGATGAATTGTTGTGTGAATTGCTGGTGTGTTGTGATGAATTGCTGTTCTGTTGTTATGTGAAGAATTGATGGTGTGTTGTGATGAATTGCTCTTGCGTTGTGATGAATAGCTGTTGTGTTGTGATTAATTGCTGTTGCATTGTGATGAATTACTGTTGCGTTGTGATTAATTGCTGTTGCGTTGTGATGAATTTCTGGTGTGTTGTGATGAATTGCTGTTGCGTTGTGATGAATGGCTGTTGGGTTTTGATGAATTGCTGTTGTGTTGTGATGAATTGCTGGTGTGTTTTGTGAATTGCTGTTGTGTTGTGATGAATTGCTGTTGTGTTGTGATGAAGTTCTGTTGCTTTGTGATGAATTGCTTTTGTGTTGTGATGAATTGCTGTTGTGTCGTTCTGAAGTTCTGATGCTTAGTGATGAATTGCTTTTGTGTTGTGATGAATTACTGGTTTGTTGTGATGAATTGCTGGTGTGTTGTGATGAATTGCTGGTGTGTTTTGTGATGAATTGCTGCTGGGTTTTGATGAATTGCTGTTGTGTTGTGATGAATTGCTGGTGTGTTGTGATGAATTTCTTTTATTGTTGTGATGAATTGCTGTTGTGTTGTGATGAATTGCTGTTGTGTTGTGATGAATTGCTGTTGTGTTATGATGAAGTTCAGTTGCTTTGTGATGAATTGCTTTTGTGTTGTCATGAATGCTGGATTGTTTTGATGAATTCCTGGTGTGTTGTGATGGATTGCTGTTATGTTGTGATGAATTGCTGTTGTGTTGTGATGAACTGCTTTTGTTTTGTGATGAATTGCTGTTGCATTGTGATGAATTGCTGTTGCGTTGTGATTAATTGCTGTTGCGTTGTAATGAATTGCTGGGGAGTTGTGATGAATTGCTGTTGCGTTGGGATGAATTGCTGTTGCGTTGTGATGAATTGCTGTTGCATTTTGATTAATTACTGGTGTGTTGTGATGACTTGCTCTTGCGTTAGGATGAATAGCTGTTGTGTTGTGATTAAATGCTGTTGTGTTGTGATGAAATACTGGTGTGTTGTGTGAATTGCTGTTGCGTTGTGATTAATTGCTGTTGTGTTGTGATGAATTTCTGGTGCGTGTTGATGAATTGCTGTTGCGTTGTGATGAACAGTGTTGTGTTGTCATTAATTGCTGGTGCGCTGTCATGAATTGCTGTTTTGTTGTGTGAATTGCTGGTGGGTTGTGTGAATTGCTGGTGTTTTGTGATGAATTGCTGTTCTGTTGTTATGTGAAGAATTGATGGTGTGTTGTGATGAATTGCTCTTGCGTTGTGATGAATAGCTGTTGTGTTGTGATTAAATGCTGTTGCATTGTGATGAATTACTGTTGCGTTGTGATTAATTGCTGTTGTGTTGTGATGAATTGCTGGTGTGTTGTGATGAATTGCTGTTGTGTTGTGATGAATGGCTGTTGGGTTTTGATGAATTGCTGTTGCATTGTGATGAATAGCTGTTGTGTTCTCATTAATTGCTGGTTTGTTGTGATGAATTGCTGGTGTGTTGTGATGAATTTCTTTTGTGTTGTGATGAATTGCTGTTGTGTTGTGATGTGAAGAATTGCTGTTGTGTTGTTATGAATTGCTGTTGTGTTTTGATGTATTGCTGTTGTGTTGTGATGAATTGCTGGTGCGCTGTCATGAATTGCTGTTGTGTTGTGTGAATTGCTGGTGGGTTTTGATGAATTGCTGGTGTGTTGTGATGAATTGCTGGTGTGTTGTGATGAATTGCTGTTGTGTTGTGTGAATTGCTGGTGTGTTGTGTGAATAGCTGTTGTGTTGTGATGAATTGCTGGTGTGTTGTGATGAATTACTGGTGTGTTTTGTGAATTGCTGTTGTGTTGTGATGAATTGCTGCTGTGTTCTGATGAATTGCTGGTGCGTTGTGATGAATTGCTGTTGTGTTGTGATGAATTGCTGGTTTGTTGTGATGAATTGCTGTGTGTTGTGATGAATTGCTGTTGAATTGTTGAAATGAATTGCTGTTGTGTTGTGATGAATTGCTGTGTGGCTTGTGATGAATTGCTGTTTGGTTTTTGATGAATTGCTGTTGCATTGTGATGAATTGCTGTTGTTGTGATGTTGTGTTGAATTGCTGTTGTTGTTTTGTGAATTGCTGTTGTGTGTTGATGAATTGCTGTTGTGTTGTGATGAATTGCTGTTGTGTTGTGATGAATTGCTGTTGCTTTGTGATGAATTGCTGTTGTGTTGTGATGAATTGCTGGTGTGTTGTGAATGGCTGTTGTGTTGTGATGAATTGCTGGTGTGTTGTGATGAATTGCTGTTGCGTTGTGATGAATTGCTGTTGTGTTGTGATGAATTGCTGTTGTGTTTTGATGAATTTCTGTTGTGTTGTGATGAATTGCTTTTTTGTTGTGATGAATTGCTGGTTTGTTGTGATGAATTGCTGGTGTGTTGTGATGAATTGCTGTTGTGTTGTGATGAATTGCTGTTGTGTTGTGATGAATTGCTGTTGCGTTGTGATGAATTGCTGTTGTGTTGTGATGAATTGCTGTTGTGTTGTGATGAATTGCTGTTGTGTTGTGATGAATTGCTGTTGTGTTGTGATGAATTGCTGTTGTGTTTTGATGAAGTTCTGTTGCTTTGTGATCAATTGCTTTTTGTTGTGATGAATTGCTGGTTTGTTTTGATGAATTGCTGGTGTGTTGTGATGAATTGCTGTTGTGTTGTGATGAATTGCTGTTGTGTTGTGATGAATTGCTGTTGTGTTGTGATGTGATGAATTGCTGGTGTTGTGTGATGAATTGCTGGTGTGTTGTGATGAATTGCTGTTGTGTTTTGTTGTATTGCTGTTGTTGTGTGATGAATTTCTGGTTAGTTGTGATTAAATGCTGTTGTGTTGTGATGAATTGCTGTTTTGTTGTGATGAATTGCTGGTGTGCTGTGTGATCCATTGCTCGTGTGTTGTGATGAATTGCTTTTGTGTTGTGATGAATTGCTGTTGCGTTGTGATGAATTGCTGTTGTGTTGTGATGAATTGCTGTTGTGTTGTGATGAATTGCTGTTGCATTGTGATGAATTGCTTTTGGGTTGTGATGAATTGCTGGTCTGTTTTGATGAATTGCTGTTGTGTTGTGATGAATTGCTGTTGTGTTGTGATGAATTGCTGTTGTGTTGTGATGAATTGCTGTTGCGTTGTGATGAATTGCTGGTGTGTTGTGATGAATTGCTGATGCATTGTGATGAATTGCTGTTGGGTTTTGATGAATTGCTGTTGCATTGTGTTGAAATACTGGTTTGTTGTGATGAATTGCTGGTGCGTTGTGATGAATAGCTGTTGTGTTGTGATTAATTGCTGGTTTGTTGTGATGAATTGCTGGTGTATTGTGATGAATTGCTGTTGTGTTGTGATGAATTGCTTTTGTGTTGTGATGAATTGCTGGTGTGTTGTTTTGAATTGCTGGTGCGTTGTGATGAATTGCTGTTTTGTTGTGATGAATTGCTGTTGTGTTGTGATGAATTGCTGTGTGTTGTGATGAATTGCTGGTGTGTTGTTGTGATGAATGGCTGGTGTTGTGTGAATTGTTGTTGTTGTGATGAATTGCTGTTGTTTTGTTGAATTGCTGTTATGTTGTGATGAATTGCTGGTGTGTTGTGATAAATTGCTGTTGTGTTGTGTGAATTGCTGGTGTGTTCTGATGAATTGCTGTTTTGTTGAAATGAACTGCTGCTGTTGTTGTTGTGATGAATTGCTGTTGTGATGAATTGCTGTTGTGATGAATTGCTGGTGTGTTGTGTGAATTGCTGTGTTGTTGTGATGAAATGACTGTTGTGTTGTGATGAATTGCTGTTGTGTTGTGATGAATTGCTGGTATGTTGTGATGAATTGCTGTTGCGTTGTGATGAATGACTTGTTTTGTGATGAATTGCTGTTGCGTTGTGATGAATGACTTGTTTTGTGATGAATTGCTGTTGCGTTGTGATGAATGACTTGTTTTGTGATGAATTGCTGGTGTATTGTGATGAATTGCTGTTGTGTTGTGTGAATTGTTGGTGTGTTGTGATGAATTGCTGTTGCGTTGTGATTAACTGCTGTTTGGTTTTGATGAATTGCTGTTGCATTGTGATGAATTGCTGTTGTGTTGTGATGAATTGCTGTTGCTGTTGTGATGAATTGCTGGTGTGTTGTGATGAATTGCTGTTGCGTTGTGATGATTGCTTTTGTGTTGTGATGAATTGCTGTCTTTTTTTGATGAAATGCTGGTGTGTTGTGATGAATTGCTGTTGGGTTGTGATGAATTGCTGGTTTGTTTTGTGAATTGCTGTTGTGTTGTGATGAATTGCTGTTGTGTTGTGATGAAGTTCTGTTGCTTTGTGATGAATTGCTTTTGTGTTGTGATGAATTGATGGTTTGTTGTGATGAATTGCTGTTGTGTTGTGATGAATTGCTGTTGTGTTGTGATGAATTGCTGGTTTGTTTTGTGAATTGCTGTTGCGTTGTGATGAATTGCTGTTGTGTTGTGATGAATTGCTGTTGTGTTGTGCTGAAGATTTGATGCATAGTGATGTATTGCTTTTGTGTTGTGATGAATTTCTGGTTTGTTGTGATGAATTGCTGGTGTGTTGTGATGAATTGCTGGTGTGTTTTGTGATGAATTGCTGGTGTGTTTTGTGAATTGCTGTTGTGTTGTGATGAATTGCTGGTATTTTGTGATGAATTGCTTTTGCGTTGTGATCAATGGCTGTTGTGTTGTGATGAATTGCTGTTGTGTTATGATGAATTGCTGTTGTGTTATGATGAAGTTCTGTTGCTTTGTGATGAATTGCTTTTGTGTTGTCATGAATTGCTGGATTGTTGTGATGAATTCCTGGTGTGTTGTGATGGATTGCTGTTGTGTTGTGATGAATTGCTGTTGTGTTGTGATGAACTGCTTTTTGTTTTGTGATGAATTGCTGTTGCATTGTGATGAATTGCTGTTGTGTTGTGATTAATTGCTGTTGCGTTGTAATGAATTGCTGGTGAGTTGTGAAGAATTGCTGTTACGTTGGGATGAATTGCTGTTGCGTTGTGATGAATTGCTGTTGCATTTTGATGAATTACTGGTGTGTTGTGATGAATTACTCTTGCGTTGAGATGAATAGCTGTTGTGTTGTGATTAATTGCTGGTGTGTTGTGATGAATTACTGGTGTGTTGTGATGAATTGCTGTTGCGTTGTGATTAATTGCTGTTGTGTTGTGATGAATTGCTGGTGCGTGTTGATGAATTACTGTTGCGTTGTGATGAACAGTGTTGTGTTGTCATTAATTGCTGGTGCGCTGTCATGAATTGCTGTTGTGTTGTGTGAATTGCTGGTGGGTTGTGTGAATTGCTGGTGTTTTGTGATGAATTGCTGTTCTGTTGTTTGTGATGAATTGCTGGTGTGTTGTGATGAATTGCTGTTGTGTTGTGATGAATTGCTGTTGTGTTGTGATTAAATGCTGTTGCATTGTGATGAAATACTGTTGCGTTGTGATTAATTGCTGTTGCGTTGTAATGAATTTCTGGGGTGTTGTGATGAATTGCTGTTGCATTGTGATGAATGGCTGTTGGGTTTTGATGAATTGCTGTTGCATTGTGTTGAATTACTGGTGTGTTGTGATGAATTGCTGTTGTGTTGTGATGAATAGTTGTTGTGTTGTGATGAATTGCTGTTGTGTTTTGATGAAGTTCTGTTGCTTTGTGATCAATTGCTGTTGTGTTGTGATGAATTGCTGTTGTGTTGTGATGAAATGCTGGTGTGTTGTGTGAATTGCTGTTGCGTTGTGATGAATGACTGTTGTGTTGTGATGAATTGCTGTTGTGTTTTGATGAATTGCTGGTGCGTTGTGTGAATTGCTGTCGGGTTGTGATGAATTACTGTTGTGTTGTGATGAATTGTTGTTGTGTTGTGATGAATTGCTGTTTTGTTGTGATGAAGTTCTGTTGCTTTGTGATGAATTGCTGTTGTGTTGTGATGAATTGCTGGTGTGTTGTGAATGGCTGGTGTGTTGTGATGAATTGCTGGTGTGTTGTGATGAATTGCTGTTGCGTTGTGATGAATTGCTGTTGTGTTGTGATGAATTGCTGTTGTGTTTTGATGAAGTTCTGTTGCTTTGTGATCAATTGCTTTTTTGTTGTGATGAATTGCTGGTTTGTTGTGATTAATTGCTGGTGTGTTGTGATGAATTGCTGTGGTGTTGTGATGAATTACTGTTGTGTTGTGATATGATGAATTGCTGTTGTGTTGTGATGAATTGCTGGTGCGTTGTGATGAATTGCTGTTGTGTTTTGATGTATTGCTGTTGTTGTGTGATGAATTGCTGGTTTGTTGTGATGAATTGCTCGTGTGTTGTGATGAATTGCTGGTGTTATGTAATGAATAGCTTTTGTGTTGTGATGAATTGCTGTTGCGTTGTGATGAATTGCTGTTGTGTTGTGATGAATTGCTGTTGTGTTGTGATGAATTGCTTTTGGGTTGTGATGAACTGCTGGTCTGTTTTGTGAATTGCTGTTGCGTTGTGATGAATTGCTGTTGGGTTTTGATGAATTGCTGTTGCATTGTGTTGAATTACTGGTTTGTTGTGATGAATTGCTCTTGCGTTGGGATGAATAGCTGTTGTGTTGTGATGTGAAGAATTGCTGGTGTGTTGTTTTGAATTGCTGTTGCGTTGTGATGAATTGCTGTTGTGTTGTGATGAATTGCTGTTGCATTGTGATGAATTGCTGTGGTGTTGTGATGAATTGCTGGTGTGTTGTGATGAATTGTTGTTGTGTTGTCATGAATTGCTGTTCAGTTTCTGATGAATTGCTTTTGTGTTGTGATGAATTGCTGGTGTATTGTGATGAATTGCTGTTGTGTTGTGATGAATTGCTGGTGTGTTGTGATGAATTGCTGTTGCATTGTGATTAACTGCTGTTTGGTTTGTGATGAATTGCTGTTGCATTGTGATGAATTGCTGTTGTGTTGTGATGAATTGCTGTTGTGTTGTGATGAAATACTGGTGTGTTGTGTGAATTGCTGTTGCGTTGTGATGAATGACTGTTGTGTTGGGATGAATTGCTGTTGTGCTGTGATGAAATGCTGGTATGTTGTGTGAATTGCTGTGTGTTGTGATGAATGACTGTTGTTTTGTGATGAATTGCTGTTGCTTTGTGATGAATTGCTGTTGTGTTGTGATGAATTGCTCGTGTGTTGTGTGAATGCTGTTGTGTTGTGATGAATTGCTGGTGTGTTGTGATGAATTGCTGTTGTGTTGTGATGAATTGCTGTTGTGTTGTGATGAATTCCTGTTGCGTTTGTGATGAATGGCTGTTGTGTTGTGATAAATTGCTGTTGTGTTGTAATGAATTGTTGTTGTGTTGTGATGAATTGCTTTTGTGTTGTGATGAATTGCTGGTGTGTTGTGTGAATTGCTGGTGTGTTGTGATGAATTGCTGTTGTGTTGTGATAAATTGCTGTTGTGTTGCTATGAATTGCTGGTGTGTTGTGATGAATTGCTTTTGTGTTGTGATGTGATGAATTGCTGGTGTTGTTGTGATGAATTGCTGGTGTGTTGTGATGAATTGCTGTTGTGTTGTGATGAATTGCTGTTGTGTTGTGATGAATTGCTGGTGTGTTGTGATGAATTGCTGTTGTGTTGTGATGAATTGCTGTTTAGTTGTGATGAATTGCTGGTGTGTTGTGATCCATTGCTGGTGTTATGTAATGAATAGCTTTTGTGTTGTGATGAATTGCTGTTGCGTTGTGATGAATTGCTGTTGTGTTGTGATGAGTTGCTGTTGTGTTGTGATGAATTGCTTTTGTGTTGTGATGAATTGCTGGTGTGTTGTGATGAATTGCTGTTGCGTTGTGATTAATTGCTGTTGCTTTGTGATGAATTGCTGTTGCGTTGTGATGAATTGCTGGTGTGTTGTGATGAATTGCTGTTGCATTGTGATGAATTGCTGTTGTGTTTTTGATGAATTGCTGTTGCATTGTGTTGAATTGCTGGTTTGTTGTGATGAATTGCTCTTGCGTTGTGATGAATAGCTGTTGTGTTGTGATTAATTGCTGGTTTGTTGTGATGAATTGCTGGTGTATTGTGATGAATTGCTGTTGTGTTGTGATGAATTGTTTTTGTGTTGTGATGTGAAGAATTGCTGGTGTGTTGTTTTGAATTGCTGGTTGTGTTGTGATGAATTGCTGTTTTGTTGTGATGAATTGCTGTTGCATTGTGATGAATTGCTGTGGTGTTGTGATGAATTGCTGGTGTGTTGTGATGAATGGCTGGTGTGTTGTGTGAATTGCTGTTGTGTTGTGATGAATTGCTGTTGTGTTGTGATGAATTGCTGGTGTGTTGTAATGAATTGCTGTTGTGTTGTGATGAATTGCTGTTTGGTTGTGATGAATTGCTGTTGTATTGTGATGAATTGCTGTTGTGTTGTGATAAAATGCTCTTGCATTGTAATGAATTGTTGTTCAGTTGTGATGAATTGCTTTTGTGTTGTGATGAATTGCTCGTGTGTTGTGATGAATTGCTGGTGTGTTGTGTAAATTGCTGTTGCGTTGTCATGAATTGCTATTCAGTTGTGATGAATTGCTGTTGCGTTTTGATAAATTGCTCTTGCATTGTAATGAATTGTTGTTCAGTTGTGATGAATTGCTTTTGTGTTGTGATGAAATGCTGGTGTGTTGTGTGAATTGTTGGTGTGTTGTGATGAATTGCTGTTGCGTTGTGATAAATTGCTGTTGTGTTGTGATGAATTGCTGGTGTGTTGTGAATAATTGCTGGTGTGTTGTGATGAATTGCTGGTGTTTTGTGATGAATTGCTGTTGTGTTGTGATGAATTGCTGGTGTGTTGTGATGAATTGCTGGTGCGTTGTGATGAATTGCTGTTGTGTTGTGATGAATTGCTGTCGTGTTTTGATGAAATGCTGGTGTGTTGTGTGAATTGCTGTTGTGTTGTGAAGAATTACTGTTGTGTTGTGATGAATTGCTGTTGGGTTGTGATGAATTGCTGTTGCTTTGTGATCAATTGCTGTTGTGTTGTGATGAATTGCTGTTGTGTTGTGATGAAATGCTGTTGTTGTGATGAATTGCTGTTGCGTTGTGATGAATGACTGTTGTGTTGGGATGAATTGCTGTCGTGCTGTGATGAAATGCTGGTATGTTGTGTGAATTGCTGTCGCGTTGTGATGAATGACTGTTGTTTTGTGATGAATTGCTGTTGCTTTGTGATGAATTGCTGTTGTGTTGTGATGAATTGCTCGTGTGTTGTGTGAATATCTGTTCATTTGTGATGAATTGATGGTGTGTTGTGATGCATTGCTCGTGTTATGTAATGAACAGCTGTTGTGTTCTGATGAATTCCTGTTGCGTTGTGATGAATGGCTGTTGCATTGTGATAAATTGCTGTTGCATTGTAATGAATTGTTGTTGTGTTGTGATGAATTGCTTTTGTGTTGTGATGAAATGCTGGTGTGTTGTGTGAATTGATGGTGTGTTGTGATGAATTGCTGTTGCATTGTGATAAATTGCTGTTGTGTTGCTATGAATTGCTCGTGTGTTGTGATGAATTGCTTTTGTGTTGTGATGTGATGAATTGCTGGTGTTGTGTGATGAATTGCTGGTGCGTTGTGATGAATTGCTGTTGTGTTTTGATGTATTGCTGTTGTTGTGTGATGAATTTCTGGTTAGTTGTGATGAATTGCTGTTGTGTTGTGATGAATTTCTGTTTAGTTGTGATGAATTGCTGGTGTGTTGTGATCCATTGCTGGTGTTATGTAATGAATAGCTTTTGTGTTGTGATGAATTGCTGTTGTGTTGTGATGAATTGCTGTTGTGTTGTGATGAGTTGCTGTTGCGTTGTGATGAATTGCTTTTGGGTTGTGATGAATTGCTGGTCTGTTTTGTGAATTGCTGTTGCGTTGTGATTAATTGGTGTTGCTTTGTGATGAATCGCTGTTGCGTTGTGATGAATTGCTGGTGTGTTGTGATGAATTGCTGTTGCATTGTGATGAATTGCTGTTGGGTTTTGATGAATTGCTGTTGCATTGTGTTGAATTCCTGGTTTGTTGTGATGAATTGCTCTTGCGTTGTGATGAATAGCTGTTGTGTTGTGATTAATTGCTGGTTTGTTGTGATGAATTGCTGGTGTATTGTGATGAATTGCTGTTGTGTTGTGATGAATTGTTTTTGTGTTGTGATGTGAAGAATTGCTGGTGTGTTGTTTTGAATTGCTGGTGCGTTGTGATGAATTGCTGTTTTGTTGTGATGAATTGCTGTTGCATTGTGATGAATTGCTGTGGTGTTGTGATGAATTGCTGGTGTGTTGTGATGAATGGCTGGTGTGTTGTGTGAATTGCTGGTGCGTTGTGATGAATTGCTGTTGTGTTGTGATGAATTGCTCGTGTTATGTAATGAACAGCTGTTGTGTTCTGATGAATTCCCGTTTGGTTGTGATGAAGTGCTGTAGTATTGTGATGAATTGCTCTTGCGTTGTGATAAAATGCTCTTGCATTGTAATGAATTGTTGTTCAGTTGTGATGAATTGCTTTTGTGTTGTGATGAATTGCTGTTGTGTTGTGATGAATTGCTGGTGTGTTGTGATGAATTGCTGTTGTGTTGTCATGAATTGCTGTTCAGTTGTGATGAATTGCTGTTGCGTTTTGATAAATTGCTCTTGCATTGTAATGAATTGTTGTTCAGTTGTGATGAATTGCTTTTGTGTTGTGATGAAATGCTGGTGTGTTGTGTGAATTGTTGGTGTGTTGTGATGAATTGCTGTTGCGTTGTGATGAATTGCTGTTGTGTTGTGATGAATTGCTGGTGTGATGTGAATAATTGCTGGTGTGTTGTGATGAATTGCTGGTGCGTTGTGATGAATTGCTGTTGTGTTGTGATGAATTGCTGTTGTGTTTTGATGAAATGCTGGTGTGTTGTGTGAATTGCTGTTGCGTTGTGAAGAATTACTGTTGTGTTGTGATGAATTGCTGTTGGGTTGTGATGAATTGCTGTTGCTTTGTGATGAATTGCTGTTGTGTTGTGATGAATTGCTGGTTTGTTGTGATGAATTGCTTGTGTGTTGTGATGAATTGCTTGTGTGTTGTGATGAATTGCTGTTGGGTTGTGATGAATTGCTGTTGTGTTGTGATGAATTGCTGGTTTGTTGTGATGAATTGCTGGTTTGTTGTGATGAATTGCTTGTGTGTTGTGATGAATTGCTGTTGTGTTGTGATGAATTGCTGGTGTGTTTTGTGAATTGCTTTTGTGTTGTGATGAATTGCTGGTGTGTTGTGATGAATTGCTGTTGTGTTGTGATGAATTGCTTTTGAGTTGTGATGAATTGCTGTTGTGTTGTGATGAATTGCTGTTGTGTTGTGATGAATTGCTGTTGTGTTGTGATGAATTGCTGGTGTGTTGTGATGAATTGCTGGTGTGTTGTGTTAATTGCTGTTGCGTTGTCATGAATTGCTGTTCAGTTGTGATGAATTGCTGTTGTGTTGTGATGCATTGCTGGTGTATTGTGATGAATTGCTGTTGTGTTGTGATGCATTGCTGGTGTATTGTGATGAATTGCTGTTGTGTTGTGATGCATTGCTGGTGTATTGTGATGAATTGCTGTTTTGTTGTGTGAATTGTTGGTGTGTTGTGATGAATTGCTGTTGCGTTGTGATTATCTGCTGTTTGGTTTTTGATGAATTGCTGTTGCATTGTGATGAATTGCTGTTGTGTTGTTCTGAATTGCTGGTGAGTTGTGATGAATTGCTAGTGTGTTGTATGAATTGCTGTCGCGCTGTGTTGAATGATTTTTGTGTTGTGATGAATTGCTGTCGTTTTTTGATGAAATGCTGGTGTGTTGTGATGAATTGCTGTTGCGTTGTGATGAATTGCTGTTGCTTTATGATGAATTGCTGTTGGTTTGTGATGAATTGCTGTTTTGTTTTGTGAATTGCTGTTGTGTTGTGATGAATTGCTATTGTGTTGTGATGAAGTTCTGTTGCTTTGTGATGAATTGCTTTTGTGTTGTGATGAATTGATGGTTTGTTGTGATGAATTGCTTGTGTGTTGTGATGAATTGCTGTTGTGTTGTGATGAATTGCTGGTGTGTTTTGTGAATTGTTGTTGCGTTGTGATGAATTGCTGTTGTGTTGTGATGAATTGCTGTTGTGTTGTGCTGAAGTTTTGATGCTTAGTGATGAATTGCTTTTGTGTTGTGATGAATTTCTGGTTTGTTGTGATGAATTGCTGGTGTGTTGTGATGAATTGCTGGTGTGTTTTGTGATGAATTGCTGGTATGTTGTGATGAATTGCTTTTGCGTTGTGATCAATTGCTGTTGTGTTGTGATGAATTGCTGTTGTGTTATGATGAATTGCTGTTGTGTTATGATGAAGTTCTGTTGCTTTGTGATGAATTGCTTTTGTGTTGTCATGAATTGCTGGATTATTGTGATGAATTACTGTTGCGTTGTGATTAATTGCTGTTGCTTTGTAATGAATTGCTGGGGAGTTGTGAAGAATTGCTGTTACGTTGGGATGAATTGCTGTTGCGTTTTGATGAATTGCTGTTGCATTTTGATTAATTACTGGTTTGTTGTGATGACTTACTCTTGCGTTGGGATGAATTGCTGTTGCGTTGTGATTAATTGCTGTTGTGTTGTGATGAATTTCTGGTTCGTGTTGAAGAATTACTGTTGCGTTGTGATGAACAATGTTGTGTTGTAATTAATTGCTGGTGCGCTGTCATGAATTGCTGTTGTGTTGTGTGAATTGCTGGTGGGTTGTGTGAATTGCTGGTGTTTTGTGATGAATTGCTGTTCTGTTGTGATGAAGAATTGCTGGTGTGTTGTGATGATGAATAGCTGTTGTGTTGTGATTAAATGTTGTTGCATTGTGATGAAATACTGTTGCGTTGTGATTAATTGCTGTTGCGTTGTAATGAATTTCTGGGGTGTTGTGATGAATTGCTGTTGCGTTGTGATGAATGGCTGTTGGGTTTTGATGAATTGCTGTTGCATTGTGTTAAATTACTGGTGTGTTGTGATGAATTGCTGTTGCGTTGTGATGAATAGTTGTTGTGTTGTGATGAATTGCTGTTGTGTTTTGATGAATTCTGTTGTTTGATCAATTGCTGTTGTGTTGTGATGAATTGCTGGTGCGTTGTGATGAAATGCTGGTGTGTTGTGTGAATTGCTGTCGCGTTGTGATGAATGACTGTTGTGTTGTGATGAATTGCTGGTGTGTTGCTTTGATGAAATTGCTGGTGTTTTGTGATCAATGCTGGTGGGTTGTGATGAATTACTGTTGTGTTGTGATGAATTGTTGTTGTGTTGTGATGAATTGCTGTTTTGTTGTGATGAAGTTCTGTTGCTTTGTGATGAATTGCTGTTGTGTTGTGATGAATTGCTGGTGTGTTGTGAATGGCTGTTGTGTTGTGATGAATGAATTGTTGTGTTGTGATGAATTGCTGTTGTGTTGTGATGAATTGCTGTTGTGTTGTGATGAATTGCTGTTGTGTTTTGATGAATTGCTGCTTTGTGATCAATTGCTTTTTGTTGTGATGAATTGCTGTTTTGTTTGTGATTAATTCCTGGTGTGTTGTGATGAATTGCTGTTTTGTTGTGATGAATTGCTGTTGTTGTGATGAATTGCTGTTGTGTTGTGATGAATTTCTGATTTTTGTGATGAATTGCTGTTGTGTTGTGATGAATTGCTGTTGTGTTGTGATGAATTGCTGTTGTGTTGTGATGAATTGCTGTTGTGTTGTGATGAATTGCTGTTGTGTTGTGATGAATTGCTGTGTTGTTGTGATGATTGCTGTTGTGTTGTGATGAATTGCTGGTGTGTTGTGATGAATTGCTGTTGTGTTGTGATGAATTGTTGCTGTTGTGTTGTGATGAATTGCTGTTGTGTTGTGATGAATTGCTGTTGGTGATGAATTGCTGTTGTTGATGAATTGCTGTTGTGCGTTGATGAATTGCTAGTGTGTTGTGATGAATTGCTGTTGTGTTTATGAATTATGCGTTGCTGAATTGTTTTTGATGAATTGCTGTTGTGTTGTGATGAATTGCTGTTGTGTTGTGATGAATTGCTGTTGTTGTTGTGATGAATTGCTGTTGTGTGATGATGAATTGCTGGTGTGTTGTGATGAATTGCTTTTGTGTTGTGATGAATTGCTGTGTGTTGTGATGAATTGCTGTTGTGTTGTGATTGAATTGCTGTTGTGTTGTGATGAATTGCTGTTTGTTGTGATGAATTGCTGTTGTTGTTGAATTGCTGCATTGATGGTGTAGTGTGATGAATTGCTGTTGTGTTGAATGATTTTGAATTGTGATGAATTGCTGTTGTTTGTGATGAATTGCTGGTTTGTTGTGATGAATTGCTGTGTATGGTTTGTGATGAATTGCTGTTGCTTTTGTGATGAATTGCTGTTGTGTTGTGATGAATTGCTGTTGTTGTGATGAATTGCTGTTGTGTTGTGATGTGTTTTGTGATGAATTGTGTTGTGATGAATTGCTGTTGTGTTGTGATGAATTGCTTTGTGTTGTGATGAATTGCTGTTTTGTTGTGATGAAATGCTGTTGTTGTTGTGATGAATTGCTGTTGTGTTGTGATGAATTGCTGTTGTGTTGTGATGAATTGCTGGTGTTGTGATGAATTGCTGTTTTGTTGTGATGAATTTGTTTGTTGTGATTGCTGTTGTGTTGTGATGAATTGCTGTTGTGTTGTGATGAATTGCTTTGTGTATGAATTGCTTTAGTTGTGATGAATTGCTGGTTTGTTGTGATGAATTGCTTGTGTGTTGTGATGAATTGCTGTTTTGTTGTGATGAATTGCTGTTTTGTTTGATGAATTGCTGTTTGTTGTGATGAATTGCTGTTGTGTTGTGATGAATTGCTGTTGTGTTGTGATGAATTGCTGGTGTGTTTTGTGAATTGCTGTTGCATTGTGATGAATTGCTGTTGTGTTGTGCTGAAGTTCTGATGCTTAGTGATGAATTGCTTTTGTGTTGTGATGAATTTCTGGTGTGTTTTGTGAATTGCTGTTGGGTTGTGATGAATTGCTGGTTTGTTTTGTCAATTGCTGTTGTGTTGTGATGAATTGCTGTTGTGTTGTGATGAATTGCTGTTGTGTTTGTGATGAATTGCTTTTGTGTTGTGATGAATTGATGGTTGTGATGATGAATTGTGTTGTGTCTTGTGATGAATTGCTGTTGTGTTGTGATGAATTGCTGTTGTTTGTGATGAATTGCTGTTGTGTTGTGATGAATTGCTGTTGTGTTGTGATGAATTGCTGTTGTGTTGTGCTGAAGTTGTGATGATGCTGTAGTGATGAATTGCTTTTGTTGTGATGAATTTCTGAATTGTGTTGATGAATTGCTGTTGTGTTGTGATGAATTGCTGTATGTTGTGATGAATTGCTTTTGTGTTGTGATGAATTTGCTGTTGTGTTGTGATGAATTGCTGTTGTTTTGATGAAGTTCTGTTGCTTTTGTGATGAATTGCTGTTGTGTTGTCATGAATTGTTGGATTGCTGTGATGAATTGCTGTGTGTTGTGATGGATTGCTGTTATGTTGTGATGAATTGCTGTTTTTGTTTTGTGATGAATTGCCGTGTGCATTGTGATGAATTACTGTTGTTGTGTGTGATTAATTGCTGTTGTGTTGTAATGAATTCCTGTGTGTTGTGAAGAATTGCTGTTACGTTGTGATGAATTGCTGTTGTGTTGTGATGAATTTTGCATTGTGTTGATGAATTGCTGTTGTGATGTGATGAATTGCTGTTGTGTTGTGATGTGAATTGCTGGTGGGTTGTGATGAATTGCTGTTGTTTTGTGATGAATTGCTGTTCTGTTGTTGTGATGAATTGCTGGTGTGTTGTGATGAATTGCTGTTGCGTTGTGATGAATTGCTGTTGTGTTGTGATTAATTGCTGTTGCATTGTGATGAAAAATTGCAATGGTGTTGTGATTAATTGCTGTTGCGCGTTGTAATGACTTTCTGGAATTGTGTTGTGATGAATTGCTGTTGCATTGTGATGAATGCTGTGTAATGGGTTTTGATGAATTGCTGTTGCATTGTGATGAATTACTGGTGTGTTGTGATGAATTGCTGTTGCGTTGTGATGAAATAGTTGTTGTGATGAATTGCTGATGAATTGCTGTTGTGCTGTTTGATGAATGAATTCTGTTGTGTTTTGTGAATCATTGTGATGTTGTGTTGTGATGAATTGTTTTGTGAATTGCTGTGATGAAATGCTGGTGTGTTGTGTGAATTGCTGCTGCATTGTGATGAATGACTGTTGTTTTGTGATGAATTGCTGTTGTGATGAATTGCTGGTTTGATGAAATGCTGGTGCGTTCAGTCAATGCTTTGCTGTTGTGTTGAATGAACTGTTGTGTTGTGATGAATTGTTGTTGTGTTGTGATGAATTGCTGGTTTTCAGATTTTGTTGATGATGAAGTTCTGTTGCTGGTGTGTTGTGATGAATTGCTGTTGTGTTGTGATGAATTTGCTGGTGTGTTGTGAATGAATTGGTGTGTGTTGTGATGAATTGCTGGTGTTGTTGTGATGAATTGCTGTTGTGTTGTGATGAATTGCTGTTGTGTTGTGATGAATTGCTGTTGTGTTTTGATGAAGTTCTGTTGCTTTGTGATGAATTGCTTTTTTGTTGTGATGAATTGCTGGTTTGTTGTGATGAATTCCTGGTGTGTTGTGATGAATTGCTGTTGTGTTGTGATGAATTGCTGTTTTGTTGTGATGAAATGAATTGCTGGTGTTGTGTGATGAATTGCTGGTGTTGTGTGATGAATTGCTGGTGCGTTGTGATGAATTGCTGTTGTGTTTTGATGTATTGCTGTTGTTGAGTGATGAATTGCTGGTTTGTTGTGATGAATAGCTGTTGTGTTGTGATGAATTGCTGTTCATTGCAGATGAATTTGGTGTGTTGTGAGGATTGCTGGTGTTGTGATGTGGAATAATTTTGAATTTGTGTTGTGATGAATTGCTTTGTGTTGTGATGAATTGCTGTTGTGTTGTGATGAATTGCTGTTGTGTTGTGATGAATTGCTGTTGTGTGATGAATTGCTGTTGGGTTGTGATGAATTGCTGGTCTGTTTTGTGAATTGCTGTTGCGTTGTGATGAATTGCTGTTGGGTTTTGATGAATTGCTGTTGTGTTGTGATGAATTGCTGGTGTGTTGTGTGAATTGCTGTTCAGTTGTGATGAATTGCTGGTGTGTTGTGATGCATTGCTGGTGCGTTGTGATGAACAGCTGTTGTGTTGTGATGAATTGCTGTTGCGTTGTGATGAATTGCTGTTGCATTGTGATGAATTGTGATGTAATGAATTGTTGTTCAGTTGTGATGAATTGCTTTGTGTTGTGATGAAATGCTGTTGTGTTGTGATGAATTGCTGGTGTGTTGTGATGAATTGCTGTTGCATTGTGATAAATTGCTGTTGTGTTGTTATGAATTGCTGTTGTGTTGTGATGAATTGCTGGTGTGTTGTGATGTGATGAATTGCTGGTGTTGTTGTGATGAATTGCTGCTGCATTTTGTGATGAATTGCTGTTGTGTTTTGATGTATGCTGTTGGTTTGTGATGAATTGCTGGTGTGTTGTGATGAATTGCTGTTGTGTTGTGATGAATTTCTGTTTAGTTCTGATGAATTGCTGGTGTGTTGTGATGCATTGCTGGTGTTATGTGATGAATTGCTTTTGTGTTGTGATGAATTGCTGATGCGTTGTGATGAATTGCTGTTGTGTTGTGATGAATTGCTGTTGTGTTGTGATGAATTGCTGTTTTGTTGTGATGAATTGCTGGTGTGTTGTGATGAATTGCTGTGTTGTGATGAATTGCTGTTGTGTTGTGATGAATTGCTTGTTGATGAATTGCTGTTGTGTTGTGATGAATTGCTGTTGTGTTGTGATGAATTGCTGGTGTGTTGTGATGAATTGCTGTTGTGCATTGATGAATTGCTGTTGTTGATGAATTGTTGTGATGAATTGCTGGTTTGTTGTGATGAATTGCTGTTGTGTTGTGATGAATTGCTGTTTTGTTGTGATGAATTGCTGGTTTTTTGTGATGAATTGCTTGTGTATTGCTGATGAATTGCTGAATTGCTGTTGTGTTGTGATGAATTGCTGTTGTGTTGTGATGAATTGCTGGTGTGTTGTGATGAATTGCTGGTGCGTTGTGATGAATTGCTGTTTTGTTGTGATGAATTGCTGTTGTGTTGTGATGAATTGCTGTTGTGTTGTGATGAATTGCTGGTGTGTTGTGAATTGCTGCTTGGTGTTGTGATGAATTGCTGTTTGTTTTGTGATGAATTGCTGTTGTGTTGTGATGAATTGCTGTTGTGTTTGTGATGAATTGCTGTTGTGTTGTGATGAATTGCTGTTGTTTTGTGATGAATTGCTGTTCAGTTGTGATGAATTGCTTTTGTGTTGTGATGAATTGCTGTTGTGTTGTGATGAATTGCTGGTGTTTTGTGATGAATTGCTGTTGTGTTGTGATGAATTGCTGTTGTGTTGTGATGAATTGCTGGTGTGTTGTGATGAATTGCTGTTGTGTTGTGATGAATTGCTGGTGTGTTGATGAATTGCTGTTGTGTTGTGATGAATTGCTGGTGTGTTGTGATGAATTGCTGGTGTGTTGTGATGAATTGCTGTTGTGTTGTGATGAATTGTTGCGTTGTGATGAATTGCTGGTTCAGTTGTGATGAATTGCTGTTCAGTTGTGATGATGGTGCTGGTTTGTGTTGTGATGAATTGTTGGTGTTGTGATGAATTGCTGTTGTGTTGTGATGAATTTGTGTTGTGTTGTGATGAATTGCTGTTGTGTTGTGATGAACTGCTGTTTGGTTTGTGATGAATTGCTGTTGTGTTGTGATGAATTGCTGTTGTGTTTGTGATGAATTGCTGTTGCATTGTGATGAATCTGCTGTTGTGTTTTGTGAATTGCTGTTGATGAATTGTGTTGATGAAATGAATTTGGTGTGTTGTGATGAATTGCTGTTGTGTTTTGATGAATTGCTGTTGTGTTGTGATGAATTGCTGTTGTGTTGTGATGAATTGCTGGTGTGTTGTGATGAATTGCTGTTGTGTTGTGATGAATTGCTGTTGTGTTGTGATGAATTGCTGTTGTTTTGTGATGAATTGCTGTTGTGTTGTGATGAATTGCTGGTTTGTTGTGATGAATTGCTGTTGTGTTGTGATGAATTGCTGTTGTGTTGTGATGAATTGCTGAATTGCTGTTTGTTTGTGTTGTGATGAATGACTGTTGTGTTTTGATGAATTGCTGCTTGTGTTGTGATGAATTGCTTTTGTGTTTTGATGAATTGCTGGTGTGTTGTGATGAATTGCTGTTGTGTTGTGATGAATTGCTGTTGTGTTGTGATGAATTGCTGTTGTGTTGTGATGAATTGCTGTTGTGTTGTGATGAATTGCTGTTGTTGTGATGAATTGCTGTTGTGTTGTGATGAATTGCTGTTGTGTGTTTTGATGAAATTGCTGTTGTGTTGTGATGAATTGCTGTTGTGTTGTGATGAATTGCTGTGTGTTGTGATGAATTGCTGGTTGTTGTGATGAATTGCTTGTGGTTTGTGATGATGAATTGCTGGTGTGTTGTGATGAATTGCTGTGTGTTGTGATGAATTGCTGTTGTGTTGTGATGAATTGTTGTTGTTGTGATGTGATGAATTGCTGGTTTGTTGTGATGAATTGCTGGTGTGTTGTGATGAATTGCTGTTGTGTTGTGATGAATTGCTGAATTGTGTTGTGATGAATTGCTGTTGTGTTGTGATGAATTGCTGTTTTGTTGTGATGAATTTCTGTTGTGTTGTGATGAATTGCTGGTGTGTTTGATGAATTGCTGTTATTTGTGATGAATTGCTTTTTGTTGTGATGAATTGCTGGTTTGTTGTGATGAATTGCTGTGTTGTTGTGATGAATTGCTGTTGTGTTGTGATGAATTGCTGTTTTGTTTGATGATTGATGAATTGTGGTGTTTGTGATGAATTGCTGGTGTGTTGTGATGAATTGCTGGTGTGTTGTGATGAATTGCTGTTGTGTTTGATGAATTGCTGTTGTGTGTTGTGATGAATTGCTGGTGTGTTGTGATGAATTGCTGTTGTGTTGTGATGAATTGCTGTTGTGTTGTGATGAATTGCTGTTGTGTTGTGATGAATTGCTGGTTTGTTGTGATGAATTGCTGTTGTGTTGTGATGAATTGCTGTTGTGTTGTGATGAATTTGTTGTGATGAATTTGGTGTTGTGATGAATTGCTTTGTGTTGTGATGAATTGCTGTTGTTGTTGTGATGAATTGCTGTTGCGTTGTGATGAATTGCTGTTGTGTTGTGATGAATTGCTGTTGTGTTGTGATGAATTGCTGTTGTGTTGTGATGAATTGCTGTTGCTGTTGTGATGAATTGCTGTTGTGTTGTGATGAATTGCTGGTGTGTTTGTTGTTTTGTGATGAATTGCTGGTGTTGTGATGAATTGCTGTTGTGTTGTGATGAATTGCTGTTTTGTTGTGATGAATTGCTGTTGTGTTGTGATGAATTGCTGTTGCGTTGTGATGAATTGCTGTTGGGTTGTGATGAATTGCTGGTGTGTTTTGATGAATTGCTGGTGTGTTGTGATGAATTGCTGTTCAATTGTGATGAATTGCTTTTTGTTGTGATGAATTGCTGGTGTGTTGTGATGAATTGCTGTTGTGTTGTGATGAATTGCTGTTGTGTTGTGATGAATTGCTGAATTGCTGTTTTGATGAAATTGCTGTTGTGTTGTGATGAATTTGTGTTGAATTTTTGCTGTGATGAATTGCTGGTGTGTTGTGATGAATTGTTGTGATGAATTGCTGGTGTGTTGTGATGAATTGCTGGTGTGTTGTGATGAATAGTTTTGTGTTGTGATGATGAATTGCTGTTGTGTTGTGATGAATTGCTGTTGCGTTGTGATGTTGTGTTGGTTGATGAATTGCTGGTTGTTTTGATGAATTGCTGTTGTGTTGTGATGAATTGCTGTTGTGCAGATGAATTGCTGTTGTGTTGTGATGAATTGCTGTTGTTGTGATGAATTGCTGGTGTGTTGTGATGAATTGCTGTTGTGTTGTGATGAATTGCTGGTGTGTTGTGATGAATTGCTATTGCATTGTGATGAATTGCTGTGTGTTGTGATGAATTGCTGTTGTGTTGTGATGAATTGTTGGTGTGATGAATTGTTTGTCTGTTTTGAATTGGCTGCATTGTGTTGTGATGAATTGTTGTGATGAATTGTTTGTGATGAATTGCTGGTGGTGTTGTTGTGATGAATTGCTTGTGTATTGTGATGAATTGCTGTTGTGTTTTGATGAATTGCTGTTGTGTTGTGATGAATTGCTGTTGTGTTGTGATGAATTGCTGGTGTGTTGTGATGAATTGCTGTTGTGTTGTGATGAATTGCTGTTGTGTTGTGATGAATTGCTGGTGTATTGTGATGAATTGCTGTTGTGTTGTGATGAATTGAATTGTGTGAATTGTGTGTTGTGATGAAGAATTGCTGGTGTGTTGATGAATTGAATTGTTGTGATGAATTGCTGTTGTTGTGATGAATTGCTGTTGTGTTGTGATGAATTGCTGTTGTGTTGTGATGAATTGCTGGTGTGTTGTGATGAATTGCTGTTGTGTTGTGATGAATTGTTTGCATGTTGTGATGAATTGCTGGTGTGTTGTGATGAATTGCTGTTGTGTTGTGATGAATTGCTGTTGTGTTGTGATGAATTGCTGTTGTGTTGTGATGAATTGCTGTTGTGTTGTGATGAATTGCTGTTGTGTTGTGATGAATTGCTGTTGTGTAACAATGAATTGTTGTGATTGTTGTGATGAATTGCTGTTGTGTTGTGATGAATTGTTTGTGTTGTGATGAATTGTGTTGTGATAAATTGCTGTTGTGTTGTGATGAATTGCTGTTGTGTTTTGATGAATTGCTGTTGTTGCATTGTTGTTGATGAATTGCTGGTGTGTTGTGATGAATTGTGGTGATGAATGAATTGCTGTTGTGTTGTGATGAATTGCTGTTGTGTTGTGATGAATTGCTGTTGTGTTGTGATGAATTGCTGTTGTGTTGTGATGAATTGCTGGTTGTGTTGTGATGAATTGCTGTTGTGTTGTGATGAATTGCTGGTGTGTTGTGATGAATTGCCGCGTAGATGAATTGCTGTTGTGTTGTGATGAATTGCTGGTTTGTTGTGATGAATTGCTGTTGTGTTGTGATGAAATTGTGTTGATTGAATTGTGATGAATTGCTTGGTGTTGGTAATGAATTGAATTGCTGGTGTGTTGTGATGAATTTGCTGTTGTGTTGTGATGAATGTGCATTTTTGTGTTGTGATGAATTGCTGTTGTGTTGTGATGAATTGCTGTTGCTTTGTGATGAATTGCTGTTGTGTTGTTATGAATTGCTGCGTTGAGATTTGTGATGAATTGATTTTGTGTTGTGATGAATTGCTGTTGTGTTGTGATGAATTGCTGTTGTGTTGTGATGAATTGCTGGTGTGTTGTGATGAATGCTGTTTGTTGTGATGAATTGCTGTTGTGTTGTGATGAATTGCTGGTTGTGTTGTGATGAATTGCTATTTGTGTTGTGATGAATTGCTGTTGTGTTGTGATGAATTGTGTTGTTGTTGTGTTGTGATGAATTTGAGTTGTGATGAATTGCTGTTGTGTTGTGATGAATTGCTGTTGTGTTGTGATGAATTGTTGTGTTGTGATGAATTGCTGTTGAGTTAGTGATGAATTGCTTGTGTTGTGATGAATTGCTGGTGTGTTGTGATGAATTGCTGTTGAGTTGTGATGAATTGCTGTCGTTGTGATGAATTGCTGGTGTGTTGTGTGAATTGCTGTGTGTTGTGATGAATTGCTGTTGTGTTGTGATGAATTGCTGGTGTGTTGTGATGAATTTGATGAATTGCTGTTGTGATGAATTGTTGGTGTGTTGTGATGAATTGCTGATGCATTGTGATGAATTGCTGTTGTGTTGTGATGAATTGCTGTTGTGTTGTGATGAATTGCTGTTGTGTTGTGATGAATTGCTGTGAGAATGAATTGTTTTGTGATTGAATTGCTGTTGTGTTGTGATGAATTGCTGGTGTGTTGTGATGAATTGCTGTTGTGTTGTGATGAATTGCTGGTGTGTTGTGATGAATTGCTGGTTGAATTGTTGTGATGAATTGCTGTTTTGTTGTGATGAATTGCTGTTGTGTTGTGATGAATTGCTGTTGTGTTGTGATGAATTGAATGCATTGTTTTGATGCTTAGTGATGAATTGCTGTTGTGTTGTGATGAATTGCTGGTTTGTTGTGATGAATTGCTGTCATGTTGTGATGAATTGCTGGTGTGTTTTGTGATGAATTGCTGGTGTGTTTTGTGAATTGTGTTGAATGTGCTGGTATGTTGTGATGAATTGCTTTTGTGTTGTCATGAATTGCTGATTGTTGATGAATTGCTGGTGTGTTGTGATGAATTGCTGTTATGTTGTGATGAATTGCTGTTGTGATGTGATGAATTGCTTTTTGTTTTGTGATGAATTGCTGTTGTGTTGTGATGAATTGCTGTTGTGTTGTGATGAATTGCTGTTGTGTTGTAATGAATGAATTGGGGTGTTGTTAAGAATTGCTGTTACGTTGGATGAATTGCTGTTGTTATTTGTGATGAATTGCTGTTGCATTGTGATGAATTGCTGGTGTGTTGTGATGAATTGCTGTTGTGTTGTCATGAATTGCCGTGCATTAATTGCTTGTGATGAATTGCTGTTGTGTTGTGTGAATTGCTGGTGTTTTGTGATGAATTGCTGGTGTTTTGTGATGAATTGCTGTTCTGTTGTTTGTGATGAATTGCTGGGGTGTTGTGATGTGTTGTGATGAATTGCTGGTGTGTTGTGATGAATTGCTGTTGCTTTGTGATGAATTGCTGTTGTGTTGTGATGAATTGTTGTTGTGTTGTGATGAATTGCTGTGCATTGGTTTTTGATGAATTGCTGTTTTGTTGTGATGAATTGCTGTTGTGTTGTGATGAATTGTTGTTGTGTTGTGATGAATTGCTGTTGTTGAATTTCGTGATGAATGATGCGTTGTGTGTTGTGATGAATTGCTGTTGTTTTGTGATGAATTGCTGGTTGTTGTGATGAATTGCTGGTTGTGTTGTGATGAATTGCTGTTGCTTTGTGATGAATTGCTGTTGGTTTTGTGATGAATTGCTGGTTTGTTTGATGAATTGCTGTTGCGTTGTGATGAATTGCTGTGTGTGTTGTGATGAATTGCTGTTTGATGAATTGATTGTGATGAATTGCTGTTGTGTTGTGATGAATTGCTGTTTGTTGTGATGAATTGCTGGTGTGTGTTGATGAATTGCTGTTATGGTTGTGATGAATTGCTGGTGTGTTTTGATGAATTGCTGTTGTGTTGTGATGAATTGCTGTTGTGTTGTGATGAATTGCTGGTGCGTTTGATGTTGAATTGTTGGTGTTTTGTGATGAATTGCTGTTCTGTTGTTGATGAAATTGCTGTTGTGTTATGATGAATTGCTTTTGTGATGAATAGCTGTTGATGAATTGCTGTTGCATTGTGATGAATTACTGTTGCGTTGTGATGAATTGCTGTTGTGTTGTGATGAATTGTTGTGATGAATTGCTGTTGCATTGTGATGAATTGCTGTTGTTGTTTTGATGAATTGCTGTTGTGTTGTGATGAATTACTGTTGTGTTGTGATGAATTGCTGTTGCGTTGTGATGAATTGCTGTTGTGTTGTGATGAATTGCTGGTGTGTTTTGATGAATTGCTTTGTGGTGTGTTGTGATGAATTGCTGTTGTGTTGTGATGAATTTGCTGTTGATGAATTGAATTGATGAATTGACTGTTGTGTTGTGATGAATTGCGTGCTTTTTGATGTTGTGATGATTTGCTCAATTGTTTAGTTGTGATGAATTGCTGTTGTGTTGTGATGAATTGTTGTTGTGTTGTGATGAATTGCTGTTTTGTTGTTGATGAATGTGATGAATTGCTGTTGTGTTGTGATGAATTGCTGGTGTTGTGTGAATTGCTGGTGCGTTGTGATGAATTGTTGGTGTGTTGTGATGAATTGCTGTTGTGTTGTGATGAATTGTTGTTTGTTGTTGTGATGAATTGCTGGTATTGATGATGAATTGCTGGTGTTGTGATGAATTGCTGTTGTGCGTTGTGATGAATTGCTGTTGTTTGTGATGAATTGGTTGTTGTTGTGATGAATTGCTGGTGTGTTGTGTGATGAATGTTGGTGTTTTGTGATGAATTGCTGTTGTGTTGTGATGAATTGCTGGTGTGTTGTGATGAATTGCTGTTGTGTTGTGATGAATTGCTGGTGTGTTGTGATGAATTGCTGTTGTGTTAGTGAATTGCTGTTGTGTTGTGATGAATTGCTCTGCGTTGTGATGAATTGCTGTTTGGTTTTTGATGAATTGCTGTTGTGTTGTGATGAATTGCTGTTGTGTTGTGTGAATTGCTGTTGTTGTGATGAATTGCTAGTGTGATGTGATGAATTGCTGTTGTGTTGTGATGAATGATTTTTGTGTTGTGATGAATTGCTGGTTTTTTGATGAAATGCTGGTGTGTTGTGATGAATTGCTGTTGTTGATGAATTGCTGTGCTTTGTGATGAATTGCTGTTGTGTTGTGATGAATTGCTGGTTTGTTTTGATGAATTGCTGTTGCGTTGTGATGAATTGCTATTGTGTTGTGATGAATTGCTGTTGTGTTGTGATGAATTGCTTTTGTGTTGTGATGAATTGCTGTTGTGTTGTGATGAATTGCTGGTGTGTTGTGATGAATTGCTGTTGTGTTGTGATGAATTGCTGTTGTGTTTTGTGAATTGCTGTTGTGTTGTGATGAATTGCTGTTGTGTTGTGTGAATTGCTGTTGTGTTGTGATGAATTGCTGTTTGTTGTGTTGTGATGAATTGCTGGTGTGTTGTGATGAATTGCTGGTTGTGATGAATGTGATGATGAAAATGATGCTGATTAATTGCTGTAATGTGTTGTGATGAAT
Organism: Gymnothorax javanicus; assembly: GCA_029692085.1. Taxonomy (NCBI): domain Eukaryota; kingdom Metazoa; phylum Chordata; class Actinopteri; order Anguilliformes; family Muraenidae; genus Gymnothorax; species Gymnothorax javanicus. The sequence goes on along the minus strand of CM056200.1, from coordinate 127,299,381 downwards.
TGCTGATGAATGTGTTGGTTTTGATGAAATTGCTGGTGTGTTGTGATGAATTGCTGTTGGTTGTGATGTGATGAATTGCTGTTGTGTTTTGATGAATTGCTGTTTTTGTTGTGATGAATTGCTGTTGTGAAATGCTGGTGTTGCATCAATTTGTGATGAATTGCTGTTGTGTTGTGATGAATTGTTGTTGCGCTGGTTGTGTCAATTGGGCACGAGTTGTGATGAATTGCTGTTGTGTTGTGATGAATTGTTGTTGTGTTGTGATGAATTGCTGGTGTGTTGTGTGATGAATTGCTGGTGCGTTGTGATGAATTGCTGTTGTGTGTTGTGATGAATTGCTGTTGTATTGTGATGAATTGCTGTTGTGTTGTGATCCATTGTTGTGATGAATGTTGTTGTGGGTTTTGTTTTGATGAATTGCTGTTGTTGTTGTGATGAATTGCTGTGATGTGTTGTGATGAATTGAGTTGCTGTTTGATGGCTGTGATGAATTGCTGGTCTGTTTTGATGAATTGCTGTTGTGTTGTGATGAATTGCTGTTGTGTTGTGATGAATTGCTGTTGCATTGTGTTGAATTACTGTTTGTTGTGATGAATTGCTGGTGTGTTGGGAATGAATTGCTGTTGTGTTGTGATTAATTGCTGGTTTGTTGTGATGAATTGCTGGTGTGTTGTGATGAATTGCTTTTGTTTTGTGATGAATTGCTGTTGTGTTGTGATGAAGAATTGCTGGTGTGTTGTTTTGAATTGCTGTTGTGTTGTGATGAATTGCTGTTGTGTTGTGATGAATTGCTGTTGCATTGTGATGAATTGCTGGTGGTGTTGTGATGAATTGCTTTTGTGTTGTGTGAATTGTTGTTGATTGTCATGATGCTTTTTGCTGTTGTTGAATTGCTGATGATGCATTGCTGGTGTGTTGTGATGAATTGCTGTTGTGTTGTGTGAATTGATGGTGTGTTGGTGATGAATTGCTGTTGTTTTGAAATTAACTGCTGTTTGGTTTGTGATGAATTGCTATTGTGTTGTGCTGTAGTTTTGATGCTTAGTGATGAATTGCTTTTGTGTTGTGATGAATTGCTGGTGTGTTGTGATGAATTGCTGTTGTGTTGTGATGAATTGCTGGTGTTGTTTTGTGATGAATTGCTGTTGTGTTTGATGAATTGCTGTTGTGTTGTGATGAATTGCTGTTGTTGTGATGAATTGCTTTTGTGTTGTCATGAATTGCTGGATTGTTGTGATGAATTCCTGTTGTGTTGTGATGAATTGCTGTTTGTTGTGATGAATTGCTGTTGTATGTGATGAATTGCTGTTGTGTTGTGATGAATTGCTGTTGCATTGTGATGAATTGTTGTTGTGTTGTGATGAATTGCTGGGAGTTGTTTTGTGTTGTGATGAATTGCTGCTTGATGAATTGTTTTGATGAATTGTTGCGTTGTGATGGTGTGTTGTGATGAATTGTGAATTGTGTTGTGAATGAATTGCTGTTGTGTTTTGTGATGAATTTGCTGTTGTTATATGAAGACTTGCTGTGTTGTGTTTTGCTGATGAATAGCTGTTGTTGTGTGAATTGTTTGTGTTGTGATGAATGCTGTTGTTTTTTTGATGAATTGCTGTTGCTGATGTGTGTTGTGATGAATTGCTGTTGTGTTGTGATGAATTGCTGTTGATTTTTGTGTTGTGATGAATTGCTGTTGTGGTTTGATGAATTGAATTTGCTGTTTGTTGTGATGAATTGCTGTTGTGTTGTTTGATGAATTGCTGTTGTGTTGTGATGAAGTTCTGTTGCTTTTGATGAATTGCTTTTTGTGATGAATTGATGGTTTGTTGTGATGAATTGCTGTTGTGTTGTGATGAATTGCTGTTGTGTTGTGATGAATTGCTGGTGTGTTTTGTGAATTGCTGTGTGTTAGATGAATTGCTGTTGTGTTGTGATGAATTGCTGTTGTGTTGTGATGAATTGCTGTTGTGTTTTGTGAATTGCTGGTGGGTTGTGTGAATTGCTGGTGTTTTGTGATGAATTGCTGTTCTGTTGTTTTGTGATGAATTGCTGGTGTGTTGTGATGAATTGCTGTTGCGTTGTGATGAATAGCTGTTGTGTTGTGATTAATTGCTGGTGCGTTGTGATGAAATACTGTTGTGCTGTGATTAATTGCTGTTGCGTTTGTAATGAATTTTGGGTGTTGTGATGAATTGCTGTTGCATTGTGATGAATGGCTGTTGGGTTTTGATGAATTGCTGTTGCATTGTGTTGAATTACTGGTGTGTTGTGATGAATTGCTGTTGCGTTGTGATGAATAGTTGTTGTGTTGTGATGAATTGCTGTTGTGTTTTGATGAAGTTCTGTTGCTTTGTGATCAATTGCTGTTGTGATGAATTGCTGTTGCGTTGTGATGAAATGCTGGTGTGTTGTGTCAATTGCTGTCGCGTTGTGATGAATGACTGTTGTGTTGTGATGAATTGCTGTCGTGCTTTGATGAAATGCTGGTGCGTTGTGTCAATTGCTGTCGAGTTGTGATGAATTACTGTTGTGTTGTGATGAATTGTTGTTGTGTTGTGATGAATTGCTGTTTTGTTATGATGAAGTTCTGTTGCTTTGTGATGAATTGCTGTTGTGTTGTGATGAATTGCTGGTGTGTTGTGAATGGCTGGTGCGTTGTGATGAATTGCTGGTGTGTTGTGATGAATTGCTGTTGCGTCGTGATGAATTGCTGTTTGTTGTGATGTGATGAATTGCTGGTATTGTGTGATGAATTGCGGGTGCGTTGTGATGAATTGCTGTTGTGTTTTGATGTATTGCTGTTGTTGAGTGATGAATTTCTGTTTAGTTGTGATGAATTGCTGGTGTGTTGTGATCCATTGCTGGTGTTATGTAATGAATAGCTTTTGTGTTGTGATGAATTGCTGTTGCGTTGTGATGAATTGCTGTTGTGTTGTGATGAGTTGCTTGTGCAATGTGATGAATTGCTTTTGTGTTGTGATGAATTGCTGGTGTGTTTTGTGAATTGCTGTTGCGTTGTGATGAATTGCTGTTGGGTTTTGATGAATTGCTGTTGCATTGTGTTGAATTACTGGTTTGTTGTGATGAATTGCTCTTGCGTTGGGAAGAATAGCTGTTGTGTTGTGATTAATTGCTGGTTTGTTGTGATGAATTGCTGGTGTATTGTGATGAATTGCTTTTGTTTTGTGATGAATTGTTGTTGTGTTGTGATGTGAAGAATTGCTGGTGTGTTGTTTTGAATTGCTGGTGCGTTGTGATGAATTGCTGTTGTGTTGTGATGAATTGCTGTTGCATTGTGATGAATTGCTGTTGTGTTGTGATGAATTGCTGGTGTGTTGTGATGAATTGTTGTTGTGTTGTCATGAATTGCTTTTTCAGTGTGATGAATTGCTGTTTTGTTGTGATGCATTGCTGGTGTATTGTGATAAATTGCTGTTGTGTTGTGATGAATTGATGGTGTGTTGTGATGAATTGCTATTGGGTTGTGATAATTGCTGTTTGGTTTGTGATGAATTGCTGTTGCATTGTGATGAATTGCTATTGTGTTGTGATGAATTGCTGTTGCGTTATGATTAAATGCTGGTGTGTTGTGTGAATTGCTGTCGCGTTGTGATGAATGACTGTTGTGTTGGGATGAATTGCTGTCGTGCTGTGATGAAATGCTGGTATGTTGTGTGAATTGCTGTCGCGTTGTGATGAATGACTCTTGTTTAGTGATGAATTGCTGTTGCTTTGTGATGAATTCCTGTTGTGTTGTGATGAATTGCTGGTGTGTTGTGTGAATTGCTGTTCAGTTGTGATGAATTGATGGTGTGTTGTGATGCATTGCTCGTGTAATATAATGAACAGCTGTTGTGTTCTGATAAATTCCTGTTGCGTTGTGATGAATTGCTGTTGCATTGTGATAAATTGCTCTTGCATTGTAATGAATTGTTGTTCAGTTGTGATGAATTGCTTTTGTGTTGTGATGAAATGCTGGTGTGTTGTGTGAATTGATGGTGTGATGTGAATAATTGCTGGTGTGTTGTGATGAATTGCTGGTGCGTTGTGATGAATTGCTAGCTTGTTGTGTCAATTGCTGTCGCATTGTGTTGAATGACTTTTGTGTTGTGATGAATTGCTGTTGCGTTGTGATTAATTACTGTTGTGTTGTGATGAATTGCTGTTGCTTTGTGATGAATTGCTGTTGCTTTGTGATGAATTGCTGTTGCTTTGTGATGAATTGCTGTTGCTTTGTGATGAATTGCTGTTGTGTTGTGATGAATTGCTGTTGCTTTGTGATGAATTGCTGGTGCTTTTGATGAAATGTGTGAATTGTGTGAATGGTCGTTGTGATTAATTACTGTTGTGTTGTGATGAATTGCTGTTGTTGTGATGAATTGCTGTTGCTTTGTGATGAATTGCTGTTGTGTTGTGATGAATTGCTGTTGTGTTGTTATGAATTGCTTGTGTGTTGTGATGAATTGCTGTTGTGTTGTGATGAATTGCTGGTGTGTTTTGTGAATTGCTTTTGTGTTGTGATGAATTGCTGGTGTGTTGTGATGAATTGCTGTTGCGTTGTCATGAATTGCTGTTGTGTTGTGCTGAAGTTCTGATGCTTTGTGATGAATTGCTTTTGTGTTGTGATGAATTTCTGTTCAGTTGTGATGAATTGTTGGTGTGTTGTGATACATTGCTGGTGTTATGTAATGAATAGCTTTTGTGTTGTGATGAATTGCTGTTGCGTTGTGACGAATTGCTGTTGTGTTCTGATGAATTGCTCTTCCATTGTGATGAATTGTTGTTCATTTGTGACAAATTGCTGTTGCGTTGTGATTTATTGCTGTTCAATTGTGATGATTTGCTGGTGACTTGTGATTAATTGCTGTTGCGTTGTGATTAATTGCTGTTGTGTTGTGAGGAATTGCTGTTGCGTTGTGATGAAATGCTGTTGTGTTGTGATGAATTGCTCTTGCATTGTGATGAATTGCTCTTGCATTGTGATGATTTGTTGTTCATTTGCGACGAATTGCTTTTGGGTTGTGATGAATTGCTGGTCTGTTGTGTCACTTGCTGTTGGGTTGTGATGAATTGCTGTTCAATTGTGATGAATTGCTGGTGGGTTGTGAATAATTGCTGTTGCCTTGTGATTAATTGCTGTTGCGTTGTGATGAATTCCTGGTGTGTTGTGATGAATTGCTGTTGCGTTGTGATGAATTGCTGTTTGGTTGTGATGAATTGCTGTTGCATTGTGTTGAATTACTGGTGTGTTGTGATGAATTGCGCTTGCGTTGTGATGAATAGCTGTTGTGTTGTCATTATTTGCTGGTTTGTTGCGATGAATTGCTGGTGTATTGTGATGAATTGCTGTTGTGTTGTGATGTGAAGAATTGCTGGTGTGTTGTTATAAATTGCTGGTGCGTTGTGATGAATTGCTGTTGTGTTGTGATGAATTGCTGTTGCGTTGTGATGAATTGCTGTTGTGTTGTGATGAATTGCTGTTGTGTTGTGATGTGAAGAATTGCTGGTGTGTTGTTATGAATTGCTGGTGCGTTGTGATGAATTGCTGTTGTGTTGTGATGAATTGCTGTTGTGTTATGATGAATTGCTGTTGTGTTGTGATGAATTGCTGTTGTGTTGTGATGAATTGCTGGTGTGTTGTGATGAATTGCTGGTGTGTTGTGTGAATTGTTGTTGCTCTGTCATGAATTGCTGTTCAGTTTCTGTTGAATTGCTGTTATGTTGTGATCCATTGCTGGTGTATTGTGATGAATTGCTGTTGTGTTGTGTGAATTGATGGTGTGTTCTGATGAATTACTGTTGCATTGTAATTAACTGCTGTTTGGTTTGTGATGAATTGCTGGTGTGTTGTGTGAATTGCTGTTGCGTTGTCATGAATTGCTGTTCAGTTGTTATGAATTGCTGTTGCGTTGTGATAAATTGCTCTTGCATTGTAATGAATTGTTGTTCAGTTGTGATGAATTGCTTTTGTGTTGTGATGAAATGCTGGTGTGTTGTGTGAATTGATGGTGTGTTGTGATGAATTGCTGTTGCGTTGTGATAAATTGCTGTTGTGTTGTGATGAATTGCTGGTACGTTGTGATGAATTGCTGTTGTGTTGTGATGAATTGCTGGTGTGTTGTGATGAATTGCTGCTGTGTTGTGTGAATTGCTGTTGCGTTGTCATGAATTGCTGTTCAGTTGTGATGAATTGCTGTTGTGTTGTAATGCATTGCTGGTGTATTGTGATGAATTGCTGTTGTGTTGTGTGAATTGCTGTTGCGTTGTGATTAACTGCTGTTTGGTTTCTGATGAATTGCTGTTGCATTGCGATGAATTGCTGTTGTGTTGTGAGGAATTGCTGTTGCATTGTGATGAATTGCTAGCGTGTTGTGTCAATTGCTGTCGCATTGTGTTGAATGACTTTTGTGTTGTGATGCATTGCTGTTGCTTTATGATTAATTACTGTTGTGTTGTGATGAATTGCTGGTGCGTTGTGATGAATTGCTGTTGTGTTGTGATGAATTGCTTGTGTGTTGTGATGAATTGCTGGTGTGTTGTGTGAATTGCTGTTGCGTTGTCATGAATTGCTGTTCAGTTGTGATGAATTGCTGTTGTGTTGTAATGCATTGCTGGTGTATTGTGATGAATTGCCGTTGTGTTGTGTGAATTGTTGGTTGTGTTGTGATGAATTGCTGTTGCGTTGTGATTAACTGCTGTTTGGTTTCTGATGAATGGCTGTTGCATTGTGATGAATTGCTGTTGCTTTGTGATGAATTGCTGTTGTGTTGTGATGAATTGCTGTTGTTTTGTGATGAATTGCTGTTGCTTTGTGATGAATTGCTGTTGTGTTGTGATGAATTGCTGGTTTGTTGTGATGAATTGCTGTTGTGTTGTGATGAATTGCTGGTGTGTTTTGTGAATTGCCTTTGTGTTGTGATGAATTGATGGTGTGTTGTGATGAATTGCTGTTGCGTTGTCATGAATTGCTGTTGTGTTGTGATGAATTACTGTTGTGTTGTGCTGAAGTTCTGATGCTTTGTGATGAATTGCTTTTGTGTTGTGATGAATTTCAGGTTTGTTGTGAATAATTCCTGTTGTGTTGTGATGTGAAGAATTGCTGGTGTGTTGTGATGAATTGCTGGTGTTGTGATGAATTGCTGGTGTGTTTTTATGAATTGCTGTTGTGTTGTGATGAATTGCTGTTGTGTTGTGATGAATTTCTGTTCAGTTGTGATGAATTGTTGGTGTGTTGTGATCCATTGCTGGTGTTATGTAATGAATAGCTTTTGTGTTGTGATGAATTGCTGTTGCGTTGTGATGAATTGCTCTTGCATTGTGATGAATTGTTGTTCATTTGTGACAAATTGCTTTTGGGTTGTGATGAATTGCTGGTCTGTTGTGATGAATTGCTGTTGCGTTGTGATGAATTGCTTTTAATTGTGATGAATTGCTGGTGGGTTGTGATTAATTGCTGTTGCGTTGTGATGAATTGCTGTTGCATTGTGATTAATTGCTGTTGCGTTGTGATGAATTGCTGGTGTGTTGTGATGAATTGCTGTTGCCTTGTGATTAATTGCTGTTGCGTTGTGATGAATTGCTGGTGTATTGTGATGAATTGCTGTTGCGTTGTGATGAATTGCTGTTTGGTTGTGATGAATTGCTGTTGCATTGTGTTGAATTACTGGTGTGTTGTGATGAATTGCGCTTGTGTTGTGATGAATAGCTGTTGTGTTGTGATTATTTGCTGGTTTGTTGCGATGAATTTCTGGTGTATTGTGATGAATTGCTGTTGTGTTGTGATTTGAGGAATTGCTGGTGTGTTGTTATGAATTGCTGGTGCATTGTGAATAATTGCTGTTGTGTTGTGATGAATTGCTGTTGCCTTGTGATGAATTGCTGTTGTGTTGTGATGTGAAGAATTGCTGGTGTGTTGTTATGAATTGCTGGTGCGTTGTGATGAATTGCTGTTGTGTTGTGATGAATTGCTGTTGCGTTGTGATGAATTGCTGTTGTGTTGTGATGAATTGCTGGTGTGTTGTGATGAATTGCTGGTGTGTTGTGTGAATTGTTGTTGCGCTGTCATGAATTGCTGTTCAGTTTCTGTTGAATTGCTGTTATGTTGTGATCCATTGCTGGTGTATTGTGATGAATTGCTGTTGTGTTGTGTGAATTGATGGTGTGTTCTGATGAATTGCTGTTGCGTTGTAATTAACTGCTGTTTGGTTTGTGATGAATTGCTGTTGCATTCTGATGAATTGCTGTTGTGTTGTGAGGAATTGCTGTTGCGTTGTGATGCAATGCTGGTTATGTTGTGTGAATTACTGTCGCGTTGTGATGAATGACTGTTGTTTTGTGATGAATTTCTGTTGCGTTGTGATGAATTGCTGATGTGTTGTGTCAATTGCTGTTCAGTTGTGATGAATTGATGGTGTGTTGTAATGCATTGCTCATGTTATGTAATGACTAGCTGTTGTGTTCTGATGAATTGCTGTTGCGTTGTGATGAATTGCTGTTTTATTGTGATGAATTGCTGTTGCGTTGTGATAAATTGCTCTTGCATTGTAATGAATTGTTGTTCAGTTGTGATGAATTGCTTTTGTGTTGTGATGAAATGCTGGTGTTTTGTGTGAACTGATGGTGTGTTGTGATGAATTGCTGTTGTGTTGTGCTGAATTGCTGTTGTGTTGTGATGTGAAGAATTGCTGGTGTGTTGTAATGAATTTCTGGTGCGTTGTGATGAATTGCTGTTGTGTTGTGATGAATTGCTGTTGCATTGTGATAAATTGCTGTTGTATTGTGATGAAGTGCTGTTGCTTTTTGATGAATTGCTTTTGTGTTGTGATGAATTGCTGGTGTGTTGTGATGAATTGCTGGTGTGTTGTGTGAATTGTTGTTGCTCTGTCATGAATTGCTGTTCAGTTTCTGTTGAATTGCTGTTATGTTGTGATCCATTGCTGGTGTATTGTGATGAATTGCTGTTGTGTTGTGTGAATTGATGGTGTGTTCTGATGAATTACTGTTGCATTGTAATTAACTGCTGTTTGGTTTGTGATGAATTGCTGGTGTGTTGTGTGAATTGCTGTTGCGTTGTCATGAATTGCTGTTCAGTTGTTATGAATTGCTGTTGCGTTGTGATAAATTGCTCTTGCATTGTAATGAATTGTTGTTCAGTTGTGATGAATTGCTTTTGTGTTGTGATGAAATGCTGGTGTGTTGTGTGAATTGATGGTGTGTTGTGATGAATTGCTGTTGCGTTGTGATAAATTGCTGTTGTGTTGTGATGAATTGCTGGTGTGTTGTGATGAATTGCTGGTGTGTTGTGATGAATTGCTGGTGTGTTGTGTGAATTGCTGTTGCGTTGTCATGAATTGCTGTTCAGTTGTGATGAATTGCTGTTGTGTTGTAATGCATTGCTGGTGTATTGTGATGAATTGCTGTTGTGTTGTGTGAATTGCTGTTGCGTTGTGATTAACTGCTGTTTGGTTTCTGATGAATTGCTGTTGCATTGCGATGAATTGCTGTTGTGTTGTGAGGAATTGCTGTTGCATTGTGATGAATTGCTAGCGTGTTGTGTCAATTGCTGTCGCATTGTGTTGAATGACTTTTGTGTTGTGATGCATTGCTGTTGCTTTATGATTAATTACTGTTGTGTTGTGATGAATTGCTGGTGCGTTGTGATGAATTGCTGTTGTGTTGTGATTAATTGCTTGTGTGTTGTGATGAATTGCTGGTGTGTTGTGTGAATTGCTGTTGCGTTGTCATGAATTGCTGTTCAGTTGTGATGAATTGCTGTTGTGTTGTAATGCATTGCTGGTGTATTGTGATGAATTGCCGTTGTGTTGTGTGAATTGTTGGTTGTGTTGTGATGAATTGCTGTTGCGTTGTGATTAACTGCTGTTTGGTTTCTGATGAATGGCTGTTGCATTGTGATGAATTGCTGTTGCTTTGTGATGAATTGCTGTTGTGTTGTGATGAATTGCTGTTGCTTTGTGATGAATTGCTGTTGCTTTGTGATGAATTGCTGTTGTGTTGTGATGAATTGCTGGTTTGTTGTGATGAATTGCTGTTGTGTTGTGATGAATTGCTGGTGTGTTTTGTGAATTGCCTTTGTGTTGTGATGAATTGATGGTGTGTTGTGATGAATTGCTGTTGCGTTGTCATGAATTGCTGTTCTGTTGTGATGAATTACTGTTGTGTTGTGCTGAAGTTCTGATGCTTTGTGATGAATTGCTTTTGTGTTGTGATGAATTTCAGGTTTGTTGTGATGAATTCCTGTTGTGTTGTGATGTGAAGAATTGCTGGTGTGTTGTGATGAATTGCTGGTGCGTTGTGATGAATTGCTGGTGTGTTTTTATGAATTGCTGTTGTGTTGTGATGAATTGCTGTTGTGTTGTGATGAATTTCTGTTCAGTTGTGATGAATTGTTGGTGTGTTGTGATCCATTGCTGGTGTTATGTAATGAATAGCTTTTGTGTTGTGATGAATTGCTGTTGTGTTGTGATGAATTGCTCTTGCATTGTGATGAATTGTTGTTCATTTGTGACAAATTGCTTTTGGGTTGTGATGAATTGCTGGTCTGTTGTGATGAATTGCTGTTGCGTTGTGATGAATTGCTTTTCAATTGTGATGAATTGCTGGTGGGTTGTGATGAATTGCTGGTCTGTTGTGATGAATTGCTGTTGCATTGTGATGAATTGCTATTGTGTTGTGATGAATTGCTGTTGCGTTATGATTAATTGCTGTTGTGTTGTGTGAATTGCTGTTGCTGTGAATTGTGATGAATGACTGTTGTGTTGGGATGAATTGCTGTCGGCTGTGATGAAATGCTGGTATGTTGTGTGAATTACTGTGTGTTGTGATGAATGACTTTGTGTTGTGATGAATTGCTGGTTGCTTTGTGATGAATTTGCTGTTGTGTTGTGATGAATTGCTGGTGTGTTGTGATGAATTGCTGTTGTGATGCATTGTTGTGATGAATTGTTGGTTGTGTTGTGATGAATTGCTGTTGCTGAAATTGTTGCATTGTAATGAATTGTTGTTGTGTTGTGATGAATTGCTGTTTGTGTTGTGATGAAATTGCTGTTGAATTGTTGTGATGAATTGCTGGTGTGTTGTGATGAATTGCTGTTGCATTGATGAATTGAGCTGTCATTGCTGTTGTGTTGTGTGTTGTGATGAATTGCTGTTGTGTTGTGATGAAACTGCTGGTTGTGTTGTGTGAATTGATGAATTGCTGTTGCAGTTTGTGATGAATTGCTGTTTGTGTTGTGATGAATTGCTGTTGTGTTGTGATGAATTGCTGTTGTGTTGTGATGAATTGCTGTGTTGTGCATTGTGTTGAATTGCTGTTGTGTTGTGATGAATTGCTGTTGCGTTGTGATGAATTACTGTTGTGTTGTGAATTGCTGTTGCGTTTGTGATGAATTGCTGTTGTGTGATGAATTGCTGTTGCTTTGTGATGAATTGCTGTTTGTTGTGATGAATTGCTGTTGTGTTGTGATGAATTGCTGTTGTGTTGTGATGAATTGTGTTGTGGAATTGCTGTTGCTTTTGATGAATTGTTTGTGTTGTGATGAATTGCTGGTGTGTTGTGATGAATTGTTTGTTGTGATGAATTGCTGATGAAGTTTCTGTTGCTTTGTGATGAATTGCTCTTTGTGTTAATGATGAATTGTTGTTACAGATGAATTGTTGGTGTGTTGTGACACATTGCTGGTGATGTAATGAATGCTTTTGTGTTGTGATGAATTGCTGGTGTTTTGTGTGAATTGCTGTTGTGTTGTGATGAATTGCTGTTGTGTTGTGATGAATTGTTGTTCATTTGTGACAAATTGCTGTTGTGTTGTAATTTATTGCTGTTCAATTTGTGATGATTTGCTGTTGTGTTGTGATTAATTGCTGTTGCATTGTGATTAATTGCTGTTGTGTTGTGATGATTTGTTGTTCATTTGTGATTAATTGCTTTTGTGTTGTGATGAATTGCTGGTGTGTTGTGTCACTTTGCTGTTGGGTTGTGATGAATTGCTGTTCATGTTGTGATTTGAATTGCTGGTGGGTTGTGAATAATTGCTGTTGTGTTGTGATGTATTGCTGTTGCGCTTGTGATTAATTGTTGTGTTGTGATGAATTGCTGTTGTGTTGTGATGAATTGCTGTTGCATAGCTGTTGTTTGTGATGAATTGCTGTTGTGTTGTGATGAACTGGTTGTTTTTGCATTGTGTTGAATTACTGGTGTGTTGTGATGAATTGCTGGTGCATTTGATGAATAGCTGTTGTGTTGTCATTAATTGCTGGTTTGTGATGTGATGGTGTTGCTGGTGTATTGCGATGAATTGCTGTTCAGTTGTGATGAATTGCTGTTGTGTTGTGAAGAATTGCTGGTGTGTTGTTATAAATTGCTGGTGGGTTGTGATGAATTGCTGTTGTGTTGTGATGAATTGCTGTTGCGTTGTGATGAATTGTTGTTGTGTTGTGATGAATTGCTGTTTGTTTTGTGTTGTGATGTGAAGAATTGCTGGTGTGTTGTTATGAATTGCTGCTGTGTGCTGTTGTGATGAATTGCTGTTGTGTTGTGATGAATTGCTGTTGTGTTATGATGAATTGCTGTTGTGTTGTGATGAATTGCTGTTGTGTTGTGTGAATTGCTGGTGTGTTGTGATGAATTGCTGGTGTGTTGTGTGAATTGTTGTTGCTTGTGATGAATTGCTGTTCAGTTGTGATGAATTGCTGTTGTGTTGTGATCCATTGCTGGTGTATTGTGATGAATTGCTGTTTTTGATGTTGTTGCGTTGAATTGCTGGTGTGTTCTGATGAATTGCTGTTGGGTTGTGAATTACTGTTGCTGTTTGGTTTGTGATGAATTGCTGGTGTGTTGTGTGAATTGCTGGTGTGTTGTCATGAATTGCTGTTCAGTTGTTATGAATTGCTGTTTGTTGTGATAAATTGCTGTTTGCATTGTAATGAATTGTTGTTGTTGTGATGAATTGCTTTTGTGTTGTGATGAAATGCTGGTGTGTTGTGTGAATTGATGCTGTGTTGTGATGAATTGTTGCATTGTGTTGTGATAAATTGCTGTTGTTTGTGTTGTGATGAATTGCTGGCACGTTGTGATGAATGACTGTTGTGTTGTGATGAATTGCTGTTGTGTTGTGATGAATTGCTGTTGTGTTGTGATGAATTGCTGGTGTGTTGTGATGAATTGCTGTTCAGTTGTGATGAATTGCTGTTGTGTTGTAATGCATTGCTGTTGTATTGTGATGAATTGCTGTTGTGTTGTGATGAATTGCTGTTATGTTGTGATTAACTGCTGTTTGGTTTGTGATGAATTGCTGTTGCCAATTAACTGCTGTTTTGTGATGAATTGCTGTTGTGTTGTGAGGAATTGCTGTTGTGTTGTGATGAATGATGTTAGCTGTTGTGTTGTGATGAATTGCTGTTGCATTGTGTTGAATGAATTTTGTTGTTGTGATGAATTGCTGTTGTGTTTGATGAATTAATTACTGTTGTGTTGTGATGAATTGCTGTTGCCTTGTGATGAATTGCTGTTGTGTTGTGATGAATTGCTTGTGTGTTGTGATGAATTGCTGGTGTGTTGTGATGAATTGCTGTTGTGTTGTGATGAATTGCTGTTCAGTTGTGATGAATTGCTGTTGTGTTGTAATGCATTGCTGGTGTATTGTGATGAATTGCTGTTGTGTTGTGTGAATTGTTGGTTGTGTTGTGATGAATTGCTGTTGCGCTCTTGTGATTAATTGCTGTTTGGTTTCTGATGAATTGCTGTTGTGTTGTGATGAATTGCTGTTGCTTTGTGATGAATTGCTGTTGTGTTGTGATGAATTGCTGTTGTGTTGTGATGAATTGCTGTTGCTTTGTGATGAATTGCTGTTGTGTTGTGATGAATTGCTGGTTTGTTGTGATGAATTGCTGTTGTGTTGTGATGAATTGCTGGTGTGTTGTGATGAATTGCCTTTTGTGTTGTGATGAATTGATGGTGTGTTGTGATGAATTGCTGTTGCGTTGTCATGAATTGCTGTTGTGTTGTGATGAATTACTGTTGTGTTGTGATGAAGTTCTGATGCTTTGTGATGAATTGCTTTTGTGTTGTGATGAATTTGCTGGTTTGTTGTGAATAATTCCTGTTGTGTTGTGATGTTGAAGAATTGCTGTTGTTGTGATGAATTGCTGGTGTGTTGTGATGAATTGCTGGTGTGTTTTTATGAATTGCTGGTTGTGTTGTGATGAATTGCTGTTGTGTTGTGATGAATTGCTGTTCAGTTGTGATGAATTGCTGGTGTGTTGTGATCCATTGCTGTTGTGTTGTAATGAATAGCTTTTTGTGTTGTGATGAATTGCTGTTGTGCCAGGATGAATTGCTTTTGCATTGTGATGAATTGTTGTGCATTTGTGACAAATTGCTGTTGCGTTGTGATGAATTGCTGGTCTGTTGTGATGAATTGCTGTTGCATTGTGATGAATTGCTTTCAATTGTGATGAATTGCTGTTGGGTTGTGATTAATTGCTGCTGTGTGTGATGAATTGCTGTTGCATTGTGATGAATTGCTGGTGTGTTGTGATGAATTGCTGTGTGTTGTGATGAATTGCTGTTGTTTGTGATTAATTGCTGTTGTGTTGTGATGAATTGCTGGTATTGTGATGAATTGTTTTTGTGTGTTGTGATGAATTGCTGTTTTGTGTTGTGATGAATTGGTGATGAATTGTGAGTTGTGATGAATTACTGGTGTGTTGTGATGAATTGTTGGTGTGTTGTGATGAATAGCTGTTGTGTTGTGATTATTTGC